>JAJOOO010002023.1:0-14129 GCA_029582685.1 Solanum piurae
GTATTGTTTTCTTTGATTAGAAAGTGTACACTTAATTTTGACATCAACTTTAAGAAATTGCAAAAAATAAAAACATATGAAAAAATGATCAAAAAAAATTATTCTAGAAGTTTGGTATCTTACTTTATTTGTTTTTTTAGGAATACATATTTTCTTTTAATGTTAGATCAAACACTTAAACAAATTAAAAAATATTTGTTTCAATTAAGAATGTGGTTACACATCTTTTTTGAGACATTAAAATAAACTCAAGGATGCAGTGATGCACCTTGTCTAATAATATAACTAAATTTTATTAATTTAAAGTAGAGACTTATAGAAAAATAGATTATTAATTTAAAGTAGAGACTTATAGAAAAATAGATTATTAAGTGTGATGCAAAGAAGACAATTATGTCTCTAAAATGTCAAGATCGAGAATGCAGTTATGCATCCGGTTTAAGACTAATAAAAATTCAACAATTAAAAAATAAGTGAACCATGGCATATAGACACAAATTATCCAAAAACATACCAAGATAAATATGAGTCAATAAAAGCGACCGTGCTAAAACCACGGGACTCGAGGGATGCCTAATACCTTCCCCTCGGTCAACAGAATTCCTTACCCGAATTTCTGGTTCGCAGACCAAATAAAGAGTCATTTTCTTTTGATTAGGGATTAAACAAAAGGTGACTTGGAACACCATAACTCAATTCCAAGTGGCGACTCTGAAAATTAAAATAATCCCTAAATCAATACCGCCACTTAAATTGGAAAAACCCTTCCGCTGCCGTGCGCAAAATAGGGGTGTGACAAAGACTCTACCACTTAAAACTCTTTGTTTCTCCATTTTCTCTATCTGCTCCTCTCTAGTCAACTCCTTTTCTCCGATTTAATTTTTATCCCTGGGACCAGGTCCCTTTACGGGTTGTTCCTCTAACTATTTTCTCCCTTTTTCTCCTTTTGCAGGAGATTTCTGCTTTTTAACCTTCACCCTCTTTACAGGAGATTTCTTTCCCCCCTTTTTATTTCCCTTTGATTTAACCCTTGCTTCCTCAGCCTCTCTTCTCCTTTTTGCCACATACTTGGCAACATCCTCAGATTTAGTCTCAATATTTTCAATAGATAGGGGAGTGGAGGCAGGTTGTTCAGTTTCAAGCCCTTCTCTTCTCCTCTTCCTAGTTCTCTCAGTCTGGGCTTTGCTTGCCGCAATAGCGCTCCCCATAACCTTTTGTGCTTCGCTCCTTGTAACATACTTCTTTTTGTCCCCTTTAGAGTGAGACAGTAACAACTTTCCCTTCCCATTTCTCTGTCGCTCCTTTTCTCGTTCAGCAGATTTACCAACAATGTCAACCTCATATGTTCCTTTAACTGTTTCCAACTCAGGAACATTTGCTTGAGATTGGTTTCCTCCTCGCATTCCCCTTGAGGTCCATTTTAATGAGATCTCTTCTTCTTCTTCGTTATCGCTCCTAACATCAAAGGATTTTGGTGTTTGGTCGAAGCTCACTTCTGTGAGGGACCTGATCCGGTGACTCCAGTTCATGCTTCAGAAGAATAGGTTGAACATCACCTCTCAATGAGGCTAAGCTTTGAACAACCACCAGTTCCGCCCCAGCGGTTAGAATACATGATTCATGACCTTTCTCTTCTGGCAAGTCCCTTTCAAATAATCTCTCAGATATGGTAGACGACACTGCCATGCAACCAACATCAATTTCTTCTTAAAGAAGTCTAACATTAGGTTTTACCATAGATTGTACCTCTGAATTTTGAGATTTTTCACCAGATAAGACCAGAGTAGGAGAGAAAATCAAAATATTCTCAAAGTGAAGAACAGGCGAGGCTAGGATGTCGACCAACGGAGTGATGGATTCACCCATTTCACCAACACCACAGACATGGGTGGACGGAGACTTTTCTGGGGGAGGAACGGAGAAGTTGATGAACTAGGGTTTTCAACCTCTTGGGAGATAGGTGTCTTTGAGGAAGACTCAGAGTTAGACATTTTGAAGAAAGGAGAGAAGCAGAATTTGGATAGAAATTTAGAGATCTTTAGAGGAAAGTTTTAGATTGACTCACAAAAAGAATTAGTACTTAAAGTCAAAAAGGTATCGGGTCCCAAATGTGGTGACCTTTGGGTTTAAAAATGACAAGACGTTTGAAACTGATGCGATGAATGGGCGAGTGACACGTGGCAATGATGTTGACATATAGACAATGTAGCATAAGTGATACTAACCTCATGGGGACCAGGTCCTCCTGTCAGTTTGTAACTCTGCCTGTGTGATTAAATCCTCCCTTCAGCTAGACACACCATGAGTGTATACCTGCATTAAGGTATCATAAGTGAATTCTTTTATGACAAACATTAAAACAAGTATAGTTACCTGCCCTCCTTAACATAACCAATAAGACGGATTTTTTGTGCTTGTTAATGAATCATGTGATTTTGTGCTTCCCCAGCCTCGTCCTGTTTTTAATGAAACATTCTTTACTCAAGGGCTTTGTAAAGATATCAGCCAGTTGATCTTCAGTCTTGCAGAACTTCATCACCAAATTTTGCTTTTCAACATTGTCCCTCAGAAAATGATGCCTCACATCTATATGCTTTGTCCTCTTATGCTGGACAGGATTTTGGCCATATTCATAGCACTGGTGTTATCACAAATGAGAGGAATGGTGTATGAAAGTACACCAAAATCTTCCAGCTGCTGCTTAATCCACATTAGTTGTGCACAGCATGATGCAACAACCACATACTCTGCCTCTGCAGTAGACAATGCCACAGAATTCTGCTTTTTTGTTCCCATGAAATAAAAGTTGATCCCAGGAAGTGTGCCATGCCTAATGTGCTTTTTCGATCAACCAGAAAAACTACATAATCAACATCAACATAACCTATAAGATCAAAAGAGTCACCAGTAGGATAGAAAAGGACCAGGTCCTGCGTTCCCTTCAGGTATCTCAGGATGTATTTAGCTGCCTTCAGGTGAGACTCCTTTGGTGCTGCTTGAAACCTTGCACGCATCCCTACGCTGAACACTATATCTGGCCTGCTTGCAGTGAGGTATAGAAGTGATCCTATGATTCCCCTGTACATGGTTTAATTTACCTCAACACCAACTTCATCTATATCAAGTTTCACACTTGTGCTCATGGGAGTATCCAACACCTTTACTTTGAGCAAATTGAATTTCTTGAGCAGCTCTTTAATGTACTTCTCTTGGCATATTGAAGTGCCTTGAGAGGACTGTTTGATCTGCAAGCCTAGAAAGAACGTGAGTTCTCCCATCATGCTCATTTCGAACTCACTACTCATCAAATCAGCAAACTCTTTGCAAAGTGAGTCTGAAGTGGCTCCAAATATGATATCATCCACATATACATGTACAATTAACAATTCCTTACCTCTGGATTTTAAGAACAATGTATTATCAATTTTACCTCTCTTGAACCCATTTGTGAGAAGAAACTTTGACAGGCATTCATACCAAGCTCTGGAAGCCTGTTTTAACCCATACAAAGCCTTGTCCAATTTCAGCACATGATTGGGCAGGTCTGCATCTTCAAAGCCTGGAATCTGCTTGGCATATACTTCTTCCTTTAGGTTCCCATTCAAGAAAGAACTCTTGACATCTATTTGAAACAATTTGAAATCCATGTGAGCGGCAAATGCTATCAAGATTCTAATGACTTCCATTCTGGCTACAGGAGCAAAAAGTCTCATCAAGTTTGTTTCTAAAGACCCATCTTGTTCTAATGACAGTTCTATTGAGGGGTCTGGGGACTAGGTGCCAAACTTTGCTCCTCTCAAACTGATGAAGTTCTTCTTGCATTGAAGTCACCCAATTTGTATCCTGTAAGGCTTCTTTGATGTTCTTTGGCTCAATAGATGACATAAAAACTGAATATGCCACTAGATTTCTTGTTCTGGATCTAGTTTGAATTCCAGAGTCAAGTGGGGAAAAGAGATTGTCCAGTGGATGAGAATATTAGTGTTTCCATCTGTACTTTCTGCTCGACTCTTCTTCTGCATCAATATCAGATTCAACATCATCATCTTCTGGACTTTGAGAAGGAATCCCCTGGGTAGTGACAGAGGGACCAAGTACTCCTGTGAGATCTGCACCATTTTCTTCTGCAACCTGTGGCTTCCAGGATTTTGGATTTCCTTGTCTGCCCTTTCTTTGATCAGCTCCTCTATTTCATGGTCTCCCTTATGAACATCAATTTTCTCAGACTCATCAAAAGTAACATGCATGCTCTCTTCAACACATAAAGTTCTTTTGTTGAACACCTTGTAAGCCTTGCTGGTGGAAGAGTAACCTACAAATACCCCTTTTATCACTTATTGCATCAAACTTGCCCAAGTCATCCTTTCCATTATTTAATACAAAACTTTTGCACCCAAATGGTTTAAGGTGAGCAATTGAAGGTCTTCTGTCTTTCAGAAATTCGTAAGGAGTCTTCTTCATCATGGACCTGATAAGGCACCTATTTGTGACATAGCATGCTGAGTTGAAAGCTTCTGCCCAGATGTTCATAGCAAGCCCTGAGTCAATTAGCATAGTTCTTGCAATATCAACCAATGTCATGTTCTTCCTTTCAACCACTCCATTTTACTGAGGAGTTCTTGGTGTAGAGAAGTTGTGATTGATTCCGTTTTCAACACAAAAACTTTCAAAAAGAGAGTTTTCAACCTTTGTGCCATGATCAGACCAGATACTAGCAATTTTGGAGTTGAACTTCAGTTGAATAGCTTTGGCAAATGTGATCAGAATTCCAGCAGTCTCGTCCTTTTTCCTCAGAAACATATTCCAGGTGTACCTGGAGAAATCATCAACAACTACAAGAATATACTTCTTACCTCCTCTATTTTGAATTTTGACAGGTCCACATAGATCCATGTGGAGAAGCTCCAAAGGTCTGGTTGTGCTCACTCCCTTCTTAGCCTTGAAGGGTGATCGTGTTTGTTTCGCTCTTGCACAGGCATCACATATTTTATCATTTGAAAATTTCAGCTTTGGTAATCCGTAGACCAGGTCCTCTGCAATAAGCCTGTTAAGTAGAGAGGAACTTACATGACCTAGTCATCGATGACATAGATTTGCATCGTCAGCTTGAGCACTCAGGCATGAAAGGATGTCCCCTTCAATAGAATAAAGATCAGCAATGTACATATTTTTGACTATTTTTCTGCAGACATCACAATTTTTTGGTTGCACAGTTTGTAACAGACATTTATCAGCCATGAACTTGACTTCATTTCCCTTATCGCAGATTTGAGATACACTCAAGAGATTGTATTTCAAACCATCCACATAGTGTACATTGTCTATAGAATTATCAACAGATCTCCCTATCCTGCCAATACCAAGAATAGAACCTTTATTTCCACCACCAAATGACACACCACCACCCTGGTGTGCTTTCAAAGAGATAAAGTTTAAAGTATCTTCAGTCATGTGCCTTGAGCATCCACTGTCCATGTACATGCACTAACTCCTTCCTCTCTTCTACACAAGAATCACTTATTAGATTTAGGAACCCACTTCAGACGGAGTTCCCAATAACTATCAAAAAGCTTGATAAGAAACCTTTATGTCCAGGGGGCAAATTGTTTTTACTGAAACGATAACGGGGACCAGATACAGACACATATTTGCTATGAGGATTATATGGAGATTCTATTGGTCTGCATCCCAACCCTTTCTTTCTATTGAAACTCTGACTAGACAGGTTAGAGAGTATCTTAGAGGAGTCAGTCCACTTTAGAGAGTGGTTTAACTCATCCTTGACCCTACTCAGATACCTCCTCAATTGGGAATTTGTTTCAAGAGAAGCAACTAGCTTAGCCTCAGAGATTTTAAGCTTTTCTTCCAGTTCTTCCTAAAAAATGCTAAGCTTTCTTTTTCCACCTACTGAGGTACCAGGGTCCTCCTCAGGTGTTAAGTTACTGGTTTCTAGAGTACCTATCCTTACACTCATTTCAGAAACTTGAGACATGAGAGCAGAGTTCTCATCCTCACACAAACTTAATTATTCATTCAACATTAAGTTTTCAGTGGTTCGTTCATCAACGGAGTCAATAAGTAGTGCAACAAGTTCCCTCAAATTTTTAATGGGAAGAGTATCTAGATCATCTTTAAGATAAAAAAGAGTTACCTCATTATATCCTCTTTATTATCAGACTTTGCCATTAATGAGAAGATGGAGTTGAAGACATTTTCATCATCTTTAATTGCCATCATTGAAACATCTTCATGACTTTCTGTATCTTCTTCTGATTCACTTGACTCATTTCCCCATAGGGCCAAGGATTTTCTCACCAGTTGATCAACATTAGCTTTCCTTCTAGCATGGTCTGGGACCAGGTCCTTCTTGCGAGGCCTGATGTCCTAAGTTTCTTACTTTTGGCTAGGGCAGTCCCTCATAAAGTGGCCAGATTTGCCATATTTATGGCATAGATCATTTGCAGTAGCAGTTCTGCTGGCAGAGGTTTTCTTTTGGAAGCCTACATGCTTCTTTATGAACTTTTGAAATCTTCTAGTGACACACGCCATCTCATCCTCCTCTTCAGTTACCTCAGTTTGAGATGTTCTCAAGGCAATTGACTTATCCTTCTTTCCTTCCTTCACAATCATTCCATGTTTCTTGTTTAGCTCGTAGGTCTGAAGGCTCCCAATCAGTTCATCCATGGGAAAAGTCATCAGATCCTTAGCTTCTATTATGGCATCCACCTTGCTTTCCCAAGATTTAGGAAGTACCTTAAGAATCTTGTGAACCTGCTTGCTAACAGGGATAGGCTCACCCAGGCACCTGAGCTCGTTGGAGATAGAGGTGAATCTTGAGTTCATCTCAAAGATAGTTTCACCCTCTTTCATAATGAAATTTTCATACTGAGTGGTGAGCATGTCAACTTTAGACTCTTTCACTCGTTGTGTTCCTTCATGGGCTGTTTGAAGACAGTTTCATATCTCTTGGCAGTCTCACAAGCAGATATTATGTTGTATTCATCTGGTCCAATTCCACATACCATAATCTTCTTTGCCTTATAGTTCTTTTCAATCTTTTTCCTATCTGCCTCATTGTAGTCTTTTCTGGTTTTGACGACAGTAGTGGTAAGCTCCCCATCATTCACCTCATTTGTAGGAATATATGGTCCATCAAGGATAATGTCCCACAACTCAGAGTCCTCAGCGTTGATGTAGTCGTGCATTCGATTCTTCCACCAGCTATAGTATTGTCCATTAAAACGCGGTGGCCTGGTAGAAGACTGACCTTCTTCCATATTAGGTGGAGCAGTCATTCCTTCTGGATCTTTTCTTTTCTTGGTGTTAACCAAATTGAAAAGTCAAGCTCTGATACCACTTGTTGAAATGTATGCGTCCACCTATTTTGATGGGACCAGGTCCTCAGCACAGTTACAATAACAAACAGAAAAATAACTGCTGAAAATAAAGATTGCACATACAACTTTACGTGGAAACCTTCTTGCTCAAGGGAGTAAAACCACGACTTGTTCTCAACATGACTTTTCAAACTGCTTCCACTAATTTTCTCCAAGAAAAAGTAAAAGTCAGTTTACAAAATGAGATTAGCCTGCTAATCTCCACACTAAGCAATACCTCATATCACTTAGCTGAGCCCACTATACTAATCCTAACCAATTAATATAGACTTTTTAGAGTAAGAACCTAAGTTACCCTTAACATAGTTCTTACAATGATTCAAACAAGTTTGAAACGTTTCTTTCACAAGTGAAACGAATCCTACAATATAAGAACTATTACAAACAAGCAAAACTACAGCTAGTACAAAAAGCAATCGAAGCACTTATATCAGGTCCCTTGCTGTTTTGAAGCTTGAAAGTATCTCTCTTTGAATGAATGTCAAATATTGTTGTTTGTTGTTGAATATATATCATGAAGAATTATTATCCAAAGTACAAGCAACCTCCTCGCTTCTGATTGGTGAAGTACTCTGCAGCTTCACCAACTTTCTGACGCGGACAGCTTTTACAGTTGTACAACACTTTGACAACTGGATGAGTTTTCATACTCTGCAGAGGACCAGGTCCCTGCACTTGTGAGGAGATCATCAAAAATATTTAGGAGCATAAGCACTTATCAGGTGGAGAGAAAGCCAATTTGCAGAAAGTAAATTGATTTTGTTTAGAAGGGTTCTCCCTTGGATCGGGTAAGTGAAAGGGTAATATAGGTCCAGGTGGATGGAAGGGTATTTTGGATCCCAAAGGTGGAAGGAAGGTATTTTTGTTTCATTTCCTATACTTGAAGGGTATTTTAGCCCCTTCTCCGTTTTATCAATGAAACATTTCTCCTTTGTTCATAAAATTAACGCAAGACGGTTACTTCCTCAAAAAAGGGAGTAATTCCGTGAAAACATATATTTTTCTTGCTCTGATGAAAATTTAATATGTTTATCTTTTTTCGAAATAGCCAATATGCTCAAAGTTTCTTTCATTACTAAATGATGGAATATATATATATATATATTTTTCATGTGTTTTAATAAATGACCGAATATATTTTCCTTCATATTTTTCATATTTAATATGTTTATAATGTTGTCATTAATAATATTTGCATTGTCAGGACTGACAAGGCTGCAACAAAAGTAACGATGGTCAATATTTTGATAGCAAGAAAATTTGATACTCAGTTAACAAATTATCGTGGAATTAAAATAGAATATTCAATTCTAACACGACAACATAAACATCCAATTTGTCAGTTGAATAATCACTAATGAGCACAAAAGTTCAGTGCGTGATGATGTACAACTAATAAGCACAAAAGTTCAGTGCATGATGATATCCAAGTATCCCCAATAATACCCTGCTTTATAACAGTTTTAGGGGGTGTTTGGTATGGAGCAAAACGTTTTCATGGAAAATGTTTTTCTGGAAAATAAGTGAATTTTTGACTTATTTTCTCATGTTTGGTTGGTGAGTAGAAAACATTTTCCGGAAAATATTTTTTAGTGTTTGCTTTATGAATGAAAAATATTTTTGAGAAAATATATTTTATTTTTACTAGAGAATAGAAAATAATTTTTGAAATTGAAAACATTTTTAAAAACAAACTTAAATTATTTTTTTTAGCGGGTGAAGGGGGGAGGGGGGTAGTAGGGGCCTGCCAGGGGGAGGGTAGGGATGAGGTGGGATTAAAAAAATAAAAATTTGAAATTAAAAATATTATTTAAGAATAAACTTAATTTGTTTTTGGAGTGAGGGGTTGGGGGGCTGGTAAAGGGTTGGTGGTGGTGGTGGGGAGGAGGTTCGAGGGTAGTGGTGGGGGGTTAAAAATAAAAATTTAAAATTGAGTTTTTTCTAAAAGAATAAACTTAATTTTTTTTGTGGGGGTGGGTGGGGCTGGCGGGGTAAAAAATTAAAGTTGATTTTTTTTTAAAAAAAACAAGCTTTAATTTTTTTTTGATGGGGGTGGGTAGGGGGCTGGTTGGGGTAGGTGTTGGTTAAAGAAAATAAAAAATTGAAATTTTTAATTTTTTTTAAAAGCAAACTTTTGAATCGAAAATTTTAAAATTTGAACCATATTTCATAAATAAAATTTTAAGTTGTAATTTTTTTTTATTTTTTTTGGTTGGGACTTGGGGAGAGGGGCTGGTTTGGGGATAGGGGGTAGAGATAAAATAAATTGATTTTTTCAAAAAAAAAATTGTAATTTAAAGTTAGAGGAGAGTTTTGGAAAAGGTTTTCCTTAATTTTTAAGGGAAGTCATTTTCCTTAAATTTGAGGAAAATATGTTGATTTGAAAAACATTTTCCAAACATTTAAAGCTAAACAAACATGAGAAAATTGGAAATGTTTTCCTCCATACCAAACACACCCTTAGAACTACCAAGAAGGTAATGTTGCTCGGGATTAGAGAGAAAGGAAATCCGATAAACAAATAGTGATGGGATTGGAGATTGAAGATAATTGTTAGGATTTACTATTAACAATGCATTTTGATTTAATATTATTTATTTATTCAATTCAACTCGTGGATAAAAAAAATGAGTAAATTCAGTTAATCATCTTATCCCACTAAGCATCTATGTAAGCGTGATTATATGACCAATTATATATGTCATTTAAAATTGTGTCCCACATATGAATCTTTCTATTTGTCCAAAGAGAACAAGAAAACTGAAAAAAAAAAATGAGTGGAAAGGGCAGTAATGAGTATCTATTTGTCGCAAGAGTGATTTACAATGCAACTTGAAATAATCTTCAAATATTTTTTCAAATATTCTTATATCATATTTGTATTTGTCAACTTTTTTTAGTCCATTATCTATCAAAAATAACTTTACTATTTCAGACAAGATAGGAAAAAAGTTTGCATACACCAACGCTCCATACACTTCACTTATGAGATCTACAAGTCAAGCGGGTAAGGGCGCGTATGATAAGTCATATGGAAATTGCAATTATATAGTTAAAAATAAATACTTATACCCAAAAAAATGTATTTGAAGTTGAATATATATAGAGATAATATTGAGTATTTCCAAATTAGATACACATATCTCTGCTACAAAGTTAATAATCAAAATTAATAGAGAAAATACATAAAAATCTCCCAAACTTGGTCGGATAACTTATTTTAGTACTTAAACTACACAGACGTTTAAATACCCCCTTAACATCTTTGAAGTGATTAAAACAGCTCCTAAGGGATGATGTGGCAGAGAGAGTGAATGCACTCTCCTGAAAGTGCGTGAAACAGAGAAAAAAAAACTGAATTTTTAAAACCCTACACATGACCCTTTTTTATTGCATATATATAACAAATTATTTAAATAGTTTTTTTTTCTATATTAAATCTTTAAAATATGTAAATTTTCTTAATAAGAGGTAAATGAAATTAGTGGGTCCCCTTTTTAATTTCTTTAAAAAAAAATTCTTTTCATTTTGTTGTCTTCCTCAATACACATCTTTTTCCATTGAAACATCTCCTCTTCCATCTTCATCCCCACCTCTATTTACTATTTTCATTTCACTAGTCTTTTACTAATTCGTAAAATTCAATACCAATGTCATTTTATTGACGTCGATTTCACTCTATATTATTGATGTCGATTTGGCAAATGTAAACTTTCTTAAATTTTGAGTGACCCATTTTGATTTCTAGATCCATTCAAACATTTCTCATAAAATTTATATTTTTTTTGGACCAACTTTCTTATGCAATCTTCATTTTTTATTTGAATTGTCAAAAAAATATTGGCTTTCAAAAAAATTCATTCTCTAAGTGGGTAAATTCGTTGGGAGGGTTCGAAGAAGATAATGTGAATATTATAGTGAATTTTCTTCTTTAAAGCGGCTTAAAAAATTGTTGAATAGTGAAAAGAAAGAAAAAAAAGTTGAAGGTTGGAATAATGGTGAACAACAAGGACGAAGAAAGAGAGGGATGGAGTATGCATTTATAAATTAATCAATTGATATAATTAATTTTCAAAAGTGTTGTTTAAGAAAAAATAGTGAACAAGTAAATAGAAATAAAAATTGATGACATAGTGCCTACATGGTTATGATGTGGTGCTTAATGTGGAGGGTGAGAGTAGTGTTATAGTCTCATGTGGGAAAAAAATCACTTCAAAGATGTTAAGGGGTATTTAAACGCTCGTATAGTTTAAGTACTAAAGTAAGTTATTCGATCAAGTTCAGATTTTTTTTTTATTATGTATTTTCTCAAATTAATATATTAGGTCTAAAAAATAGTGTATCCAAGACACAGAGCAGCAGTACATTCACAAACAGAAAACAGAGCAAATCCAAAACAAATTAACAGAAAACAGAGCAAATCCAAAACAAATTAACAGAAAACAGAGCAAATCCAAAACAAATTAAAAAATCACTGGAATTAATCATACTATACTCCTTAATTTACGTAATGAGTTTGTCGGATTCTTTTTCTTCTCATGAATATCACTCCACTTTTTGCTCAGTTCGTTCTCTTTCGACTTCAATTTTTCCAAAATTTCAGGCAAAACACTTGTTGGATCATCCCGTAGTCTTGTTAGAATAGAAGCATCTTCTTCTTTGTATACTTTCTCAATGTAACCGAGACTCACAGCACTGAAACTATTATCGATATTGATTATTTGATTCCGCTCTGAGTTCATCAACATGTTTGCACATGCCACTGTTTTTTTTCCAAGGGCTAAGTCAATATCAAGTTCACACATCTCATCTTCCATTAGCTCGGAACTTTTCAAGTCATCAAGTGTTTTCTTATTACTTGACGATGATGAATTCTTCTTCTTCTTCTTTCTAATTTCCCTTTTATCCAAAAACATGAATTCAAATTCATCTACCAAATCTTGATTTTCCTCACCAAATATTTTCGCAATTGCATTATAAACCTCTTCGTTACAAAGTTTACCTTCCGTCAATGATCTAATGGTGTCCAAATAGGCCATAATAACATCCCCTTCATCAGCAAATCGATTCTGCACTTTGTTCATATAATGAATGCAAGGCTTCAAAATTTTCAGATCGGGTTTGTTTCGTGATTGTTCAGAAGAAAGTAATTTTGATTTTAAATGCGTAGACACGAGAATTTTATACTCAGTTAGCAAATCGCGATGGAATTGGAAGAGAGTATTCAATTCAGAATCTGCACCAGCATAATCCAATTTATTTGTTGAATAATCATTCATCACTCGCATATATTGGCTGAAAAGTTGTGGGTATGATTGCACACGCACAAGGAAAGATGTGGCGCGGGATGTGAAACCAGGCGGTTCCATTTTTTCTCAAAAAATCGAATTTTTTTGCGTGAGATTGTTCTTCGAAAGTAGATAATCTATACTTTGAGAGCGCTAAATATTGATACTTGTCTTGATGAATTCAACTATTATATATGGTAAGTAATACTCATCAACTAATTATATTTCACATGAGATAGGTTTACTAATAGTGTTTCCTTCAATTTTAATTTGTTTATTTAATTTTGACTTAACATACAATTTAAAAAAATATCTTTGAATTTATGTGATTATTAATTAAAGATATTTGAAATATATCAAAATTATCTTTTAATCTTTATCATAAGCATATCAAGTGAAAAATTAAAATTTAAAAGTTAAAAAAAACAAAAGAGAGAAAAGAATAGACTAGAGAGTGTAATAAATTAAGTGTCTATTTATTGAAAGTTTTCGAAGAATCCAAAGAGTAGGCTACCAACTTATGTTTATTTTTATCTTTTTTGATTAATTGCGGAGCTCAAGTCTCCTATTATTGAATGAATAAGTTCGTACAAATACCAAATTAGGAGTGGTTTGATTGGTAGATAAGAAATACGTTATTTATGTATTTATTTTGATATTATTTATATAATGTTTGGTAAATAGGTAGTTTATGTATATAAAAAATTAATATATTGTTTAGTTGACAATTTAGAAATTCGCATAAACTAATGCATGTATAAGTTATATGAAGAAATCTATATATTATTTTATGCAAGATAGAATTTAAAATAATTAATCTATGTATAACTAATATATGAATAATTAATCCCTTCATAACTAATACCTATATATAGATTTACTCACAAAGACCTTGTCCATTCTCCTTTTTAAACAAAAAATTATCAGACATCAAATATTTACAGTCAAATTTTTTTTTAAAAAAAACCACATAACAAAATAAAAATTCAAAATTGGAATTTTATGAGCAGTCTTGTTATTTTTCCATTCATTAATTCATATGTTGTAAATTTTTTACTATACTCATGTAACAACTCTTCATTGCTCTTACAATTCTTTATTTTCTTGCTTCATTATAAAAAAAAATATAAAAAATTATAAATAAATAAAAAGGAAAAAGAACCAAACAATGAGGGAATTAAGTTCCACTTGAGACACGAGAAATGTATTTGATTGTTATATTTCTCTGTTAATTCAGTATTTTAAGAGATTTTCAATTTTTTTTGTTTTAAATTCAACATTAATCATCCTCAAATTACTTTTCCAGACTTAAAAAACATATCAATTATTATGAATATTATAGTAAAATACTCATAATAATTATTGTTTCTTAAAGACATGCAAAGTCCATACTGGACAAGTTAAAGTTTTTCTTAATATATATATATATATATATATATATATA
>JAJOOO010002024.1:0-21744 GCA_029582685.1 Solanum piurae
TAGAACTCGCCTTGTTGCTACTTCCCGGACCAAGGAGGTAATCAACAAGAAAAGAATTATCAATATAGATTTAGTGTGATACTATCTAATAGTCTAGTGTCGATTGGTGCGAAGTAATAACTAAGCCAAGCATCGATGTGATGTCTAATATGAGGTAAATGTAAGGTTTAGTAAATTACACACGTAGCCGGACCAAGGTGCGGGGTGAAATTCTCTAAAGGCCGGACCAAGGATTTAGAGATACCTAGCTTATCACTTTGCATGTAGTACACTAGGAAAGGATTGTTATTACTAGGATTACTGTGTTATGAGCTTGTGGGGAACACATATACCCTAGTTAATTCTCTCATCTTGATAACAACCAAAATTGACTTTTGTTTACTGATTAATTACCGAATTCTTGCAATTTGCTTCACAAATCCCCCCTTTCATTACTTGTTTCTGGAAGTAATTTGACTAAACAAATATAATTGTTGGTTAAAGTTAAGTCTAAGCCATTTTCCTCGTGGGATCGACCCCAACCTACAAGTTGAGTTCTTTACTTGATACCGATCGCTTATGCTTCTTTAGGGAGGTGTAATTTGAGGTATCACTTATCAATGAATTTCTCGAACCCTAGCTGCAGCTGATCCACCATTTCTGTTGGTAGGATCTGGGGCCTACTGATTGTTCTGATTTGCCACACTCAGAGCCGAAAGCTGGATCACATTCTGAAAATCAGCATTTGAAACCTCATAGTCTAAGACTGAAGGAATTGCATTAGCATTGCATGCATTACCATTCCTTGCATTAGCTCTACGAGGAGGCATGATTTGAAACAAATAACGATGAATTAAAAAGGAGATCATACCCACACACGATAAGAATAACAAGAAAGTGAAGCTTTTCCTAAAACACTTCCTAGCCTCCCTCTCATTAGATATGGTGCACTTCACACCCATGAAAGAGACTATACATAGTGCGGCTTTTAGACATCCTAGGACTCTTGAACCCAAAGCTCTAATACCAAGTTTGTCACCCCCCGAGGCTACCTCCTTGGCGTAACATGGGACCTAGGATCATGAGTGACACCAAGATAACCCCGTGTTTGGCTTATATTAAACATACTAATAATAATTGTATAAGGGATACTATGCGGAAGCTAAAACAAGAGATAACAGAAAGATGGGGATTACCCAATACTGATCTAAATATATATAAAACTATTAATAGTTCAACGATATTGAACATTCACTTAAATCTAAAGTTGAATCTAATACTATGTATGAAAAGCCTCTACTGACTAGTGTTGTTGGGACATGCCCCCAGCTAACTCTAGCAAGATTGAAAACTGAAATAAAAGACTGAAAATGAAAGACATGTCTATTGCCCTCGAAGTATGATGACTCACCACTGAAGCTGCTGAATACGGATTAGGAACCGATCTATGCGTGATCTGGATGCTAAACACTTGAACCTACATCATGAAAGTATGTAGCGCAGAGTATGCGTAGGTACTTGGAATGTACTAAGCATGCAGGGTATAGATAATAGCAGAATAAAGTATTAAAGATGGACAAACATAACTGAACAATTACATAATTTGAACAAATACATAGATGCTGAAATATAACTGAAAATTGAGCTAAATGCAATGACCAAGTACTAATCATGAATTTAACATACTGAGACTAAATACTGAAGTATAACTAAAATCACAGTCAAATACACTAGAGTCTGACTGTGGGAGCTACTATTAACCGACATAAAACCACGTGAGCTAAATGCGGAGTCTGATGTATATGCCCTATCGGGAGGACCCAATATACTTTGTCAGGGGTATAAAGGGATGACTGGCGTGATCACTAAATCTGATACCCACAAAAGGGACTTATAGTCCTATGGGGGCACGTAGTTCTGGGAGTATGAGAGTACGCTGAACCTTAGTCCTACTCGGTGCTAAGCCTACTCCCAACTAGAAATGTGTATGACACAACATAACTGAAATACTGGATAGCTCAATATTCTGACATGCAAATCTGAGAATGCAACATTAGGTACTGACAGTGAAACATTTGAAACTAGAGCATGTATATATGTTTAACTAACATAGCAAGTGTAATTCATGAAAAAAAAAGAATCTACACAACTAGGGTATTGAGTTTTATGCAAGGGGCTAAGAAATGATTTCACGAAAACATGATAATCTAATTAAGAACACTATAACAGCTAAATCACAATAATTTGCCAAGGTTCTAAAAACCCTAGGTCTAAACAAGGTATAGAGAATCAAGAATTTGACTGAATTATAGGGACCTAGTAGATGAAACAATCCCATTAGTGAAATCCCACATACCTTGTGATGAAATCTACGGAGAAATCCTTCAATTTGGGGGATGGAACTGGAGAAAACCTGCTACGTGTTCTTGAGGGTTTGGTCGACTCTTTCTCCTCTTTTGCTCTATGTTCGATGAATTTTGGTGAATAATGATTTTGGTTATGTTCTTACTAGGTTATTAAGCTTAGACTGAGTAAAACGACGTAGTTTAAATGTCTAATGCATAAGGGAAAAGACCAAAATAACCCCAAGTTAAAATCTGACAGAGCCATCGATGACCCCTGACCGACGAGACTGTTGACTGGCCGTCGGTCCGTCCTGGAAAGGCGTCGTTTGACATTTGGGACTAGGTTCTGAGGGTCACGATCCATGGACCAAGACCATGGACCGTGGTCCCACCTATGGTCCGTAGGTCCAGTCGTGGGTCATAATTTTTGAGAATTTCTGGGTGGCCAACCCACAGACCGTACCAACGGTCCGTGGTCTAGACCAGGGGCCATGGTTTGGCCTTTGTCTATGGCACCTTCTAGTTCTAAAAATCTGTCATTTGGTCTTTCTCGAATCTAGGATGTTACATTGAATAAGCCTGAACAACTTCGAGAGGAACGCAAGAGTAATTTATAGTAGGTACAAGAATCTATTTGTCACTTGTATTGTAATATTATTTAATATTTTCATAGTATGAGTCTATTTGTTATGTGTATTGTCACATTATTTAATGTTTTCATATTATGAGTCTATTTTTCATGTGTATTATCACATTATTTAATATTTTGTACTGAAAGTCTATCTATCAGTATATCTGTTGATTAGATATGAAGCTATGTAGCAAGATCCCCAATAGAGTTAAGAATCCATATTTTTTCTGCCTCAATTGAGACTTGGTATTTTCACGTTAATTTAATATTTTAATATTATGTGAATATATTACTAGATTTACATATATATTGTTAAATTGGGAAGAAAGACTTGAAACAACATAAATTTATCTATGTGTGATCTATATGTCACTGGTTTAAGTCATTGAAGAAGTCACTAATGCTTGCACTAGGGTCAAAATTAATCCAAATGGTTCTTTCGCGAGCCTTAAAGCCAAACTTGTGGCTAAAGACTATGCTCAGACTTATGGGTGGATTATTCTGACACTTTCTCTCCAGAAGCCAAGCTCACCTTTGTCCACTTGTTTATTTCATTGACTTCTTCTCAAGATTGGCCTATATATTAGTTAGATATCAAGAATGTGTTTATTCACGGTAATCTCTATGAAGAGGTATATATGTGGAACAACCACCTGGAGTTGTTGCTTAGTGGGATTACGGAGAAGTTTTTCATCTGAGCAGAAATCTTTATATGGTCGGAGCCCTTGTGCTTGATTTGGAAAATTTAGCAATGTGATACAAGAATTTGTGTTGAAAAAGATCAAGTGTGGCACACCAACAGATTCTAATGTACATCTTACTAAGGATGGTCCTGATCCATTTGATGATCTAGAAAAATACAAAATGTTAGTTGGGAAACTGAACTATCTCACTGTGACCCGTCCAGATATTGCCTATGCAGTAAATATTGTCAGTCAATTCATATTTATACCAACAGTCAAATACTAGGTAGCCTTGAAACAAAATATGTGCTATTTGTAAGGAGATGGCCTTGTCATATTGTATAGTGATTATGAGGATACTCGTTCTAAGTGTTTTGTAGATGTTGATTGGGCTGGATCAAGAATGATAGAAGATCTACTACTAGTTATTTGTATATTTGTTAGTGGAAATTTTGTATCTTCGAAGAGTAATAAACAAAATGTTGTATCTCGATCTAGTACAGAATCCGAGTATAGAGCTATGGCTCAATCCACCTGTGAAATACTATGGATAGATCACCTTTTAAATGAGATTGGTTTGGAGCCTTCTTCTCCCGCAAAACTTTGGTGTGATAACCAGGCTGCTTTGCACATTGCCTCAAATCCAATGTTCCATGAACCGACAAAACATATTGAAGTTGAGTGTAACTTTATCCATAAGAAGATTTAAGAGAACATCTTTTCACTTGATATGTGAAGACTGGGGAGAAATTGGGTGATATATTTACGAAGGCTTTAAGTAGAAATCATGTGGAATATCTTTTTAACAAGTTGGGCATGATTAATATCTATGCTCCAACTTCACGGGGGGTGTTGCAGAGTGTACATAGATAAGTCTACATATATTATGCATTGCACTATCATAGGTAGAGATATTTAGGGATTGGACTATCATATGTAGAGATATTTAAGGATTTTATTTTATTTTATTTCCTTACGTATATTTACTTGTACACCTACAAATAATTGTTATTCTTGCAATAATACAACAAGGAAATTGGTTGATTGTCTTTGTGTTTTACACTTGAACAACTGGGTGTTTTTCATTTGCGAGAAAGTCGCAGCGCACACTTCTTTTGATTCAATCAACTCTATTTCAATCTTTTTCTTACCTCTGTTGGTCCTATTTTTCATTGCAAAAGAAAATAATTAAGGAAGAAAATAGGAAGATGTTTAGGTTGAATAAGCCTGAATGCCTGAGCAACTTTGAAGGAACGCCAGGGTAATTCATAGTAGGTGCAAGAGTCTATATGTCATGTGTATTGTAACACTATTTAATGTTTTCATATTATGAGTCTACTAGTTCTGGGAACATGCTTTGCATGTTTATCCCAAAAACTTAATCTACACATATTGTAAATGATTAATTTGGTACACTATATGATAGGACATAATTACTAGAAAATAAAAGATTGTAATATAGAATAGAATATAATTTGACTAATTCATGATTCAACTAAAATTTGAAGCACAACCATGTGTCTGATTTTACTGCTTCAATAAAATGCACTATAATAAACTCTATGGTTTTATGTTTCCCATAACAAACAACAAAATGTAATCTCATAAAATTTACATAGAATATGAAAAAACTTCACCATATTAATTAATGGTTTGAGGAAAAAATGAACAAAGAAAGTAAAAGTAGATTCTTTATAATAATTTATATAATGAGCAAAATTCAATATAAATTTATCATTAGTGTTAATTGTCACTCCCTCTGTCCAACAAAAGTTGTCAACTATTGACTAGACACACCACTTAAGAAACAATAAATAATAGGGGTAATATTACTATTGTATCCTTTGACTTTATTAAATTTAATGTTTTGAAAAATATGTTAGATACTAAATAATATTTAATAGAAAGGGTAAAATATACGCAAAAGGTAAATTATCTATTGATTTTCTAAATTGGACAATATTGTTGAACAACTATTGTTGAACGGAGGGAGTACTAAATGGTGGAAAACAAAAGGTTTGACAACATTTAGCAATTATTTAATATTTAATAGAATTTCATTAAGTTACATAACTATTAATTTTTCTTTAATTAATTGTCTATATAAATGTGAGAAGTTTTGCATGTTATTAACAAATATCATTCTTGTTATTAGGGTAAACTAAATACATGAATGGAAGAAATGAAAAATTCAACTTGCAATATAATGATTTTATTCAAAAGTAACCATATTCATTTTCATTTTTTTTTTTCATATTAATCATATGTTATTAACTGGTCACTGTGTAACTTACAAAATGAATATGGTCAATTTATGACTCTTTAGCTTGCAATTAATATTTTACTTATTCGATATTTCATAACATTTTGAATTAGAATAGGGTTAAAATGACATTTCAACTTGTAACTATGTGGCTTCCACCTTTAGTATAATATGATTTTGTTACGTGTATTGTCACATTATTTAATGTTTTCATATTACAAGTCTATTTGTCACGTGTATGTCATATTATTTAATGTTTTCGTATTGCGAGTCTATCTATCATCAATATTTTTACGTTTATTTAATATTTCATACTATGTGAATTTGTTACTAGATTTATATATATATATATATATTGCTATATCAGGGGGAGATCCTTGAAACAACATAAAGTTATCTATGTGTGGCCTATATGTCACCGGTTTGAGCCATGGAAGAAGTCACTAATGTTTGTAATAGGGTTGGCTATTTACATCACACCCCTTGGCGTTAGGCCTTTCCCCAGACCCCGTTAACACGGAATGACATTCCTTAAAAGACTTTCTTATGGGGGACAAAAAATCAATACCACTATATTTGGGGGACAACTTGTGAAATTTTCTGAAGTTCGATGACATATTTTAGCCTTTTCTCTTTAATAAATGACCTTTTAAAATAAATCTCTTACATGTTGTACATACCTTTCAGGAAACAGTCTAATGATCCCTTTCGAGCAAGCTGATAATCGTATCAGAAATGTCTGACTACGATCTAAAATTATGTAAGTTATTACAAACATCAGACAATAGCATATTATGTTGTATCTAAGGTTGAGAAATATATGAGAAGACATTATAGCTAATCTAATATTATCCGGGAGGATAATTTCTTAAGGGTTATATTTTGGGAAAAATTCACATAAGGACAAAATGTAAATGGTAATCTATTTTCTAAATCACTCAAAAGAAAAAGAAAAATTGACATAAATAGTCGTTTATCAAAATAATGACCCACAAATATATACTCTCACCAGTTTCATTCCATCAAAGGCTGAAGATGATGCCTACAAAGTTAACAACACATCACGAGTAAAAACTCAAGAGCTAATAGAGATAGGCCCTCCCCTGATCTTAGATCTGAATACCGTGAGGCACATCAGGAAAATGATTACCCAAGAAGAACTTACTTTTGGAAGTTGCAGATTCCATTTAGGAAATTGAGTACTAATGACTATTCTCTATCCATCGTGAAATTGATCAAAGTTAATTTTCAAATTATTTTCTAAGGTTCGTGATTAACGAATTAGGCCTATGATTGGAATATGTGGATTCTCAAGTTTTTGTCTGCTTTTTTGTACTTATATTTGCAAGAAAAGATCCGCTGATATTTGTGCAAATGATTAAAGAATCAGGACCAAAAGTTGGATTTTCCCATTTAGTTACTTGACCGTGTAAAAAATTCGACACAATCGATGGATATTAGTTAAACTCATAATTTTGTCCACACTTCACATAAGATAACAATCTTGGAATTAATATCCTGAATTTAAACGCCAAAATGACACATTTTTCCTATTTTATAACTGTTCTCTGAAATAAGTTTAAAATTTAAAAATAGTAATAATGTTTTCTGATTCCCGCTCAAAGTTAGAATAGAAAACCAAATTTGTATCTTTATAAGGTGTTACTGCCTATATCTTTTTCAGTGTTTTATTTTCTTGAAAATTGTATCCTTCCTTGGTTTCTTCGATGTATGATCAAAGGCCTTTGCTTACAATTAAGAAGACCTTATTTTACAATTTCTTTCCATCAAAAGCTGAAGAAGAAGAAGCTTGTTGTCATGCCCCAAGCCTACACCCTAGGCGGGACTGGCACTCGAAGATCATTGCTGGCCCCAAGAGAACCCTTGCCCTAGCTTACTAACTTAGAGGAAGACTTAACTCATCACACAAACATTTATGAAGAAACTAGAATGACATAAAAGAACATTCAACTGGCCATTTAGGCAATCTCAAGTCTTTAACATAAGAAATGAAAAGGAAAGACAATTGAATTAACTAACTGACTGTCTGTCTATAAAGCCTCTAAAACAACTGAGATGGATGTTAGGACAACCCCACAACATCCTTAAGAACTAACTAGAATGCAATAAAAATAGATCCTCCGGAATGCAAGAAGGCTCACCGACTGACTCTGAACTGCTCACTGGATCAACGGTGTGCTGGAATGCCGATCCTAGTTACATGTGTCTGCATCATAAGACGATGCAGGCCAACTGGCATAAGTACATTGAATTTACGAGTATGCGAGTTGGAATGCTAAAACAACATAGGCTTGAAAGGGAATCTGAAAGAAACACTTACCTTGGCTCTTCTCAACTCAAGAATACTTAATTGAACTCATTTCAATATAAAGCAGTTTAAAACAAGTGCAATATAAAGAAAAGTTGCTTAAAACATAATGTCAACTCTGTGTGTATGCAAAGATACAAATAACTCTGAGATGTATGTAAAAATATAATAAACTGATGTATATAAAAATACAATTACTTATGTGGAAGTTTGTCTAACCGACAACCATCACACAAGAGCTATAGTGATGATACAACGATCTACCCCTCGCTGCCAGCGCATCCTATACCCGGATAAAGGTATAGGACCTGAACTACTAAGTGGATCCACTAGTCTATTGTGTAAAGGGTTCATCTAAAAAGTATGACCCTTTTCTACCCACGGTGGCTACATGGTTTATAGAGGCTCTGAGTTATCTGAACTCTCCCCCATATCGGTGCTCAATACTACTCCCAAAAATATACTAGCTCTGTATGTTTTAAAAAAAACATACTTCTTTCTGTGATTTGAAATTAGTGCTCTAAAACTTAGCTCAAAGGCGATCTTGGAAATCTCAGTTTCCCTTCTTGCTTCATTTAGAAAGCTATTACTCTTTTCTGAAAACTAGCCCAAAGTCTCTTTGGAAATCTCAGTTTCCGTTCTTATTAAAATGTGAAAACATTTTTATATCTCTTTGGGAATACATAGTCCCCATATACTTCTTTAAAGAAAAGAACATCAACTTTACTGCTTTACTGAACTTAAAACTTAAGTCTTAAAACAAAGTTAAAACATTTGTGAAAGACTGTTGAAAACTTTAAGAAGACCATTGCTGGCCCCAAGCGAACCCTTGACCTGGCTTACTAACTCATTGGAAGACTTAACTCATCACATAAACATTTATGAAGAAACTAGAATGTCATAAAGGAAAATTCAACTGGCCATTTAGGAAAACTCAAGTCTTAAACATAAGAAATGAAAATTAAAGACAACTGAATTAACTAACTAAATGTCTGTCTATGAAGCCTCTAAAACAACTAAGATGGATGTTGGGAAAACCCCACAACATCCTAATGAACTAACTAGCAAGCAATGAAAATAAATCCTCTGGAATGCAAGGAGGCTCACCGACTGACTCTGAACTGCTCACTGGATCAACGGTGCGCTGGAATGCTGATCCTAGTTACTTGTGTATGCATTATAAGGCGATGCAGGCCAACTGGCATCAGTACATTGAATGTACGAGTATGCGAGTTGGAATGCTAAACCAACATAGGCTTGAAAGGGAATCTGAAAAAAACACTTACCTTGGCTCTTCTCAACTCAAGAATACTTAACTGAACTCATTTCAATATAAAGCAGTTTAAAACAAGTGCAATATAAAGAAAAGTTGTTTAAAAAATGATTTCAACTATGTTTGTATGCAAAGATACAAATAACTCTAAGATGTATGTAAAAATACAATAAACTGGTGTATATAAAAATACAATAACTTATGTGGGAGTTTCTCTAACCGACAATCATCACATAAGAGCTATAGTGATGATACATCAATCTACCTCACGTTGCCAGCGGATCCTATACCCGGCCAAAGGCATAGGACCTTAACTAATAAGTGGATCCACTAGTCTACTGTGAAAAGGGTTCATCTAAAAAGTATGACCCTTTTGTACCCATGGTGGCTACATGGTTTATGGGGGCTCTGAGTTATCTGAACTCTCCCCCATATCGGTGCTCAATACTACACCCAAAAAAATATACCAGCTCTTTATGTTTTAAAAAAAATATACTTCGTTCTATGATTTGAGATTAGTGCTCAAAAACTTAGCTCAAAGGCTATCTTGGAAATATCAGTTTCCCTTCTTGCTTCATTTAAAAAGCTATTACTCTTTGCTGAAAACTAGCCCAAAGGCTCTTTGGAAATCTCAGTTTCCGTTCTTATTAAAATGTGAAAACATTTTTATATCTCTTTGGGAATACATAGTCCCCATATACTTCTTTGAAGAAAAGAACTTCAACTTTACTGCTTTACTGAACTCAAAACTTAAGTCTTAAAACAAAGTTAAAACATTTGTGAAAGACTTTTGAAAACTTTAAGAACTTATCTTAACTTGACTCTTGACTTCTCTTGACTTTAACCTTAACTGCTCTTGACTTGACTCTTAACTGATCCTTGAATTGAATTATGGATTCAAGAATTATGATTTGTGATTGGAAAGACCTCATGTTGTTTAGGAATGATTCTAGATAGCTAAACATGAGAAAAGACCGAAAATTAATATTTCAAGGTGGGTCCGCGACGTGGAGGCATAATTAAATTTTGGTTTCGAAAATGTTTTTTGAGGCAGAAGACTCCATGACAGATTTGCGGCGCGAAGCAGAAATTTTCAAAACTGGGGAGTGGGGTCGCAATGCGCCACTGACCTCAAATATCGTCCGACGAATTTTTCTTCTTCATTCTCTAACCCCAATTTTCCTAAATTCGATTCTTTTTCTCAAATTACTCTTAGATACATATACCCAACCAATGTACCTAAGAAACTAAATCGTAACGACTCTAAGATGCGATGTAAGGAATTCAGAAACTTCCCAACTCAGTCAAATTCAAGAACAATATATTAATTCAAGAATAGATATCAAGATCATCAATATTCAAACTCGTTTAGGAAGAATCCAAACTGAAATTAATATTCTTGGAACGTGGGAGAACGATCCCAACGTTATAAGAGCCTCACATACCTGATAGAAGAAATCCTTGGCGAAACACCAACTTTCTTGATCGATCTTGATGAATTCCCCCTTTTCTCCTTCTTCTTTTCTCTTCTCCTTCCTCCTTAGCCCTAGCGTGAAATCCCAAATTCTAAAACTGACTAAAATCTAATTTGACCCATATTAAACTCCTAAAAATGGATTAAAATAATAGGGCAATGAAAAGACTAAAATACCCCTTAAAATTTCGGATTGGACATTTCCTTAATCCAACAGTCCAACTTCCAAAGGGCATAACTCACTCATACGAACTCAGAATCACGCAAACTTGGCTGCGTTGGAAATATCATTCCAAGATATTTCCAACCATATCTGGAAATACACCTAAATCATTCTGAGCTAGTAGTTATGGTCGTTTGAAGTTGACCAAAAACTCACTTTAACTTGCTTAAAAATTTCCAGATTTCCTCCTCCTTTCCAAAAGCAACTATTTCCAGATTTTACACTTCTTTCTAGGTGCGAAATGTTACACTTGCAAAGTTAACAACACTCCACATGTAGTGACTCGAGAACTAGTGGAGATAAGGGACTTAAACCCTGCCCCAAAAATCGATATGCAAAACCCATGGCAGATCAAGAAAAAGATTACCAATGACGGGATCGTTGTTGGAATGCTAATGATTCCAATTTTCGAGATTTTTAAGTATATCCTTCGATACTGGACTTTGGACATGACCAAAATTTTGGAGAACTGCTGCAGTGTGTGTGTTGACATGTGGGATGTAACTGAGAGGAATGTCCCTAAGAAGTCTGAAGGTGGAAGTGTTTGGGTAAGGAAAGTGTACAGTGATGATTTTTCTCTTTGGTGCATCGAATTTTTCAACGATCGCGGATTGGGCGATGGTGATGAAATTGAGCTTTATTGGGATCCAAGATTTTCCTATTTAGTGTTCAAATTGCTTTCTCAGGTTGGCTCTTAGTGGAAAGGTCCAATAAATTAGGACCAGAAACAACATAATATCATAGTCTTTGGTTTAGTATTACTCTTTCATATAATTGTAATAGTTAAAGACATAATTATGAAATTGGAATTCTTGAAGTTCCCAATTTAGTTTGCACAATTCCCTTTTTGCACTTGTATTTTCATTCCCTATTATTATAGTGTTATTTTAAGTTTGTGTAATAGTTTGGATAGTTGTGATGTGCTTTGTCAACCTAGAAATAAGCTTAATGTGAGAAATAAGTTAATATACTCACAGAAAATGCCTTGAAATAAGGACCTAACATGACCTAATTAAGGACCCCATTTTAGCACAAACTCAATGGTATAAGATTACCCCTTAATCAGCAGATCTGAATATTTAAGTTGATGAATTTCGTACAATAGAGTGTAGTAAATAAGATGTCTATAGAAAATAAGAGTACAAAGTATTAGGGCATGTTTGAATAAAGGAACGTGATTTCTAAATTGAACAAAGATGTTTTAAGTTAAGAAAACAAATTTTGTAACAATTTAGGGTCTAAACTCTTTCATTCATCTGACTGACAGCTTTTGCATTAGCCCAAGAATAATGCTACATTCACTCAAGTCTTTGTTTCCATTGTTTTGCATAATCGAAGTTTCTCGCTGCTCAACTATTTCTGAAAATCCTAGCTAATAACTAGAGCGAAAGAAGGATATAAGAAGAAAGGAAACTTCAACTCTTGAAATGTGAGTAGAGAAAAATAAATATCCCTAATAGTAGAATCCATACCTTTAATAAGGGAACAAGAGCTTAATTCCTGTGATAACTCAAGCTGTTTGATCTTCAAAGGTCTTAAAGAAAGCAATTCTTTTAGTCCATACCCTTTCTGGATTTTTACTTGAATTTTCATATATCATTAATCGTCTTCACACCTTAATTTTGCTGATCTGAATTTATATTGTACTTGAATTCTAGTAACCAAATGTCTGCATTAGCATTAGTCAATATAGTTCTCCACGGTTCATCTAACAGAATATGCACAGTAACATCAAAGAGACAGTGTCTATTTTAATGTTTTCTGGGCTAGTGACTGCACTAAATGCAGAAACCAGATTACTGATTTTCTTGAAAATGGTATTCATTTTATGGATATTGTTAGTAATGACTATTCTCTATCCATTGTGAAATTGATCATGGATCGCGGATTGGGTGTTGGTGATAGAATTAGGTTATATTGGCATCCTAGTTTATTATGAAGGTTTATTTTCAAATTATTTTCTAAGGTTCATTATTCAAGAATTAGGCCTGTATTTTTTATTTTGTACTAGTGATTGGAATATCTGAATTCTCAAATTTTTGTTTACTTTTTTGTACTTTTATTAGCAAGAAAAATTTGGTTGACAGTTGTGTAAACGATTTAAGAAGTAGACCCGATAAGTTGATGTATATGGAGTATGAATATATGATGATGTTGTAGATACCCACATGTTGTCTTCTTAATCTGCTTTTTTGTATTGAGAGTAAGAGTACTTTAGAAAAGATTTCTGGCACAATCTAATATTCGATAACTAAGAGATGAGTGATTATACAATTCAATTCATTTGTTCGTTCCCTATGAAAGATCTTGTGCCTCAATGCATGGTTATACAATCTTGAATGTCATGCCTGAATAGCTAAGAATTGAATTAGAATGACAAAGAACAGATAATTAGAGTTGTACAATTTTGAGTGTCTTGTGATAACTCAAGCTATTTGATCACAGTTTTTCCAAAACATGTTGTATTATCGTTCTTGAAAGGTCTTAACAAGCACATTCTTTCTCAGTTTGTATATTTCTTTCGATAGAACCTTTTCTACGTTTTTACTTGAATTTGTTGTTATCATCGATCGTCTTCACATCTTGATTTTTCTAATCTTAAATTGTTTTGTACTTGAATACTAGTAACCAAGTGTCTGCATTAGCATTAGTCATTGTACTTTACATAACAGAATATGCACAGTAACATCAAAGAGACGCTGTCCATTTTGCTGTTTTATGGGGCTAGTGACCGCAATAAATGCAGCAAGCAGATTCTATGGAGATTGTGAGTAGATATAAAGTTGTCACAAAAGGCAAAGTTTAACTGGTCATTGTTCCAAAGTTGATATAATCACAACAAATGCCTGGAAATAAGGACCCCATTTCACGCACAAACTCACATGTAGAAGATTACCCCAAGCTTGTCTTCTCACATCATATTTGTAACATATTCCTTAATCATCAGGGCTGAATCTTTATGTTGATGTCTTCTGTACTGTGTGATTGACTTTAATGAAGTAAAATTGTTTGGGATTTCCACAATACTTCTATTCCTTGTGCATGGGAAAAGATTCCTCTGGGTCTTCCAAACAGAAAAGGTTGAGCTGATATAGTTTTCTCAAATTTCTAACTTTGTGTCCTCTTATAACACAGTTAGTTCAAATACAAAATAATAATTTATTCTCATATGTCGTAGATTAGCAAGTCTCCAAATACTAGGTGATAGTACATTGTTTGATATGTTATTCACCACCAGAGTTTTTTAGTAAGTCTAGTGTTACAAACTTTGTTTCACTAGTTTTCTCCGCTGAATGATTTCTCCTCTAAGTTGCAAAAAAAGAATGGATACCTTCCTGGTAACTGTTCCAACACGTTCCATAAGAAAGAATAATTTGTCATTCTTTAAAGTCTTTCCTAATGGGAGACAAAAAATCATGAGCACTACATTTAGGGTACACCTTGTGTAATTTTCTAAAGTTTGGTAGCGTATTTGAGCCTTTTCCCTTTAATAAAT
This sequence comes from Solanum piurae, assembly GCA_029582685.1. Lineage (NCBI taxonomy): Eukaryota > Viridiplantae > Streptophyta > Magnoliopsida > Solanales > Solanaceae > Solanum > Solanum piurae. Next base: position 14,697 of record JAJOOO010002024.1, read on the forward strand.
GACCTTTTTATAAAACAAATCTCAAATGATTATGTACTGATGTGCCGCAAGTTATAAAAGCTTATTCTAAGAGACCAAAATAAACAATTAAAAGACTTAATAATTGTCATGAGATGGTTAAGGGGTGGTTGTTTATGTAGAGAAGGGGTGAGGAAGTTAAAGAGGGTGTTCAGGAAAAGGAAAAGGGAATTCTGGGAGAGCTTTAGCCTCTCAAATGTCTAGAAAGGTTGTGATCTAGGTAATCGTAGATTATGTATTATATAGCTAAAATTCATTCATGTCTTAGGATGAAATTTGTGGTATTGGCAGTGTCCTAGTGATTGTTTTTTAGATTTCTTGTGTAATATCAATGTATGTGAAACATCAATATCTGTTCCTTTATTTATAATTTCAGCAGTAAAGTCTATCAATTTGATATTAAAGCAACAACTTTCGGGGATGGTGAGTAGAATGGAGAGACAAGTCGAACAAGTTGAGATTAATTTGACAGGGGTAAGAGAAGATGTCAGAAAACTTGAAGGATGGTTTCAAGAAATAAGAGTCTCTTGCAAAAATTGAAGCACATGGGAGAACCATCCCTTTCTCAAACTAGATTCATCGGAAACTAAGAAGATGGAATCAATGTCAACTAGGCTGGAGAAAATAATGGGAAGAAATTTTGGAAACCATAACTACCAGTTTTCGAAGGAGAGGATCCTTTTGGATGGATTTACAAAGTGGAACGGCATTTTGGAGTAAATGAAATTTCTGAAGCGGAAAGATTACAGGCAGCAGGTGTTTGGAAGGAAAGGCCTTAAGTTGCTATTATTGGATAGGGTTTCGGCAACCAATGTTAACCTCGGAAAACTTCAAAGGGAGTTGTTGAACCGATTTCATCATTCTCAAAAGATCAATCAGTGTGATGTTTTAATGGGGCTGAAGCAGGTTACCACAGTAACCACATTTCATGAAGAATTTGAAAAGGTGTCAGTGTCTAAGAAGGAGGTGTCTGATGGACTGTTATCTGGCGTATTTTTGAATGAGCTGAAAGAGGAAATTTGTACCTTGTGTAATTTTCTGAATGTCTAGAAAGGTTGTGATCTAGTTAATCGTAGGTTATGTATTATATAACTAAAACGCATTCATGTCTTAGGGTGGTATTTATGGTGTTGGCAATGTCCTAGTGATTTCTTGTTGTAATATTAATGTATCTAGTCTGAAACATCAATATATGTTCCATTATTTACTATTTCAGCAGTAAAGTCGATATGTATCTTTTAGAAATAGTATAAAGATCCATTTTGAGCAAGCTGATAATCTTATGAGAAAATGTTTGACTATGATCTAAAATTATGTAAGTTATTAGAGAAAATGACATAAATAGTCCCTGAACTATAGGATTAGGTTTAAAATGGTCCCTTAACTATACACTTAACGGATTTAGTCCTTTAACTATTCAAAAACTTATCAGCTTTGGTCACTTAACTATACACTTACCGGTTTTAGTTCCTTAACTATAAACTTACCGATTTTAGTCCTTTAAGTATTCAAAAACTTATCAAGTTTGATCTTTTTCCATTTTTTAAATACAAACAGCTTAGGTTTATATTAACTGAAATTTTCATGAAATTAAAACCTCTAACCTATTTTTTAAGTTGTTTCTCTATCCCCACCCTTTTTTTTCCAAATTACTCTTATGAAATGAACAATAACATCAACGATTCAAATTTAAATTAATGAGGAAAGAAGATATAATTCTTAATTTTATTCAATGAGGATAAAATTAAGCATATAATTATTGTTAATGACTTGAATCCACACTTGAATATGTTAATCACTGCAGATTTTATTTAATTTACTCAAATTTCTTTACGTAAAATAAAATGAATAGAATAATAAAATTGATCTATTTAAAAAACTAAAAAATTACAAAATCTATCATTTTATAAATTTAATTTTCCGAAAAATTAAGCATATTTCGTTCAATGAAGTCGTTGGAGTACAAACTTTGGATTTAATGGGTAATAGTATTTTTTTATAATAAAATTTAGCATATTTAAGTCATTAGTATCAATAATATGCTTCATTTTATCCTCCGTTGAATAAAATTATGACTTATATTTTCTTTCCTCGTGAATTTTATTTTAAATCGTTGAGGTTAAGGTTCTTCATGTAAAGTTAATTCGAAGAAAAAGTAGCGGAGAGAGAGAAACAATAGAAAAAATTTCTAAAGGATTTAATTTCTCGAGGAATGGATACCGTTAATATAAAACTAAATTATTTGTATTAAAAAAATGGACAAAGACCAAACCTGATAAGTTTTTTGAATAATTAAAGGACTAAAATCGGTAAGTTTATAGTTAAGAGACTAAAACCAGTAAGTGTATAATTAAGGGATCAAAGCGGATAAGTTTTTGAATAGTTAAATGACTAAATCCGTTAAGTATATAGTTAAGGACCATTTTAGACCTACTCCTATTGTTAAGGGACTATTTATGTCATTTTCTCTAAGTTATTACTAACATGAGACATTAGCCTATAATGTTTTGGCTTTGGCTGTGCAATTATGTTTGCTCATGTATCAATTTGATATGAAATCCGCTTTTTTGAATGGTGATCAGCTAAGTTGTGCGGACTTTTCACATACGTTGCCGCACCCATGTCGGACTAGTTTTGGAGAATTCGACACGCACCGGTAGACATATTTGAAGAGTCCGAGCAACATAGGTGATCAGGAAGAAGAGGTTTATGTTTCACAACCTCAGGGATTTGTTATTAATGGCATGAGAACAAAGTCTACAAGTTATAAAAGCTCTTTACGGGATAAAGCAAGCTTCACGTGCATGGTACAGTAAAATTGATTCATTCTTTCAGGATAGCAGATTCACAAGAAGTGAAAATGACCCACTTTGTACTTGAAGAAATAAGGTAATGGAGAATTTTTGGTGGTTTGTCTCTATGTTAATGATATGATTTACTTTGGTTCCTCAAAGTCTTTAGTTAATGATTTCAAGTCCAGTATGATGAGAAACTTTGACATATTTGACTTGGGCTTACTCAAATATTTCTTGGGGCTTGAAGTGATCCAAGATAAAGATGGAATTTTTATTTCTCAAAAGAAATAAGCAGAGGATCTTTTGAAAAAATTCCATATGATGAATTGTGAAGCAGCAGCTACACCGATGAATATTAATGAAAAGTTGCAGTGTGCAGATAGAACTGAGAAAGCAAGTACAAAATTGTTTAGAAGTTTAGTTGGTGTCTTGAATTATCTAATGCACACTAGACCTAACAATGCATTTTCTGTTAGTGTTGTGTCTAGATTATTGCAAAGCCCCACAAAGCAACATTTTGGTGTTGTGAAACAAATTCTTCGTTATGTGGCTGAAACGGCAGACTTTGGTATCTGGTATTCTAAAGCACAAAATTTCATATTGATTGGCTTTACTAACAGTGATTATGCAGGCTACTTGGATGACCAAAAAAGCACTTCCGGAAGTTGTTTCAACTTTGGTTCCGGAGCTATGACATGGAGTCCAAAGAAGCAGGAGACAATAGCTTTTTCGACATCTGAGACAGATTATACAACAGCAAGTTTAGCAGCACAACAAGCTTTATGGCTCCGAAAACTACTTAAGGATTTTAGTTACAAGAAAAAGGAGTCTACTGAGATTTTTTCTGATAGCAAATCAGCAATTGCTATGGTAAATAATCCCTTTTTTCATAGGAGAACTAAGCACATTGATGTGAATTATCACTTTAGCCAAACTTTGGTAGGTGATGGAAGAATAGTGCTGAAATTCTCCAGCACAAATGAGCAAGTAGCAGATACATTTACGAAGTCTCTTCCTCAGGCTAAGCATGAATATTTCAGGTTGCAGTTGGGAGTGTGTGATTTTGATTCAAGGGGAAGTGTTAGTTGACTCATTCAAAAGTTAAATGCTATTAGTGGCAGTACTTTTAGGAGTCTTTAATGTTGCTAGTTTACAATCTCCAGGAGTCCTAATTAGTTTATGTTAGACAGTTAGTAGGTCATGCATTAGTGCTAAACTATTGCCCTATTATTTCTCTAGGTTTGTTTCTTTCCAAGTACTATTTAAAACTTGTATCGCTGTTTTCTGGAGCATAAGAAAAGATTAAGTTTTTCTCTCTGTTTCTTAATATCTTATTCGAGTAGTTGTTCATCTCTTATGCCAACAGGAAAGAGACAGATGATCATCAAATGACACACGAACATTTCATTTTCCTACATCAGCATGATCGCGTTGACGTTCGTGTGATTTCAATTCAAAAAATTTAACAGTTATTTTTTCTATATTTTTGAAGCCATAGGAATATGTTTTCTCACCTGGTGAAGAGAGCAGAACACAAACATTTGCTCTGAACAGAGTTGAAAGCTTATCCTTTTTTTTTAACAACAAGGTATTTTTTATTTGCAGGAAAGTGGCAGTGCACACTTCTTCTGAATCAATCAACTCCATTTCAATATTTTGCTTACCCCTTCTAGTCCTTTTTCCATTCCTAAAGAAAATAATTAAAGAAGAAAATTAGAAGTTGTTTTGGTTGAATAAGCCTGACTGCATGAACAACTTCGAGAGGAATGCAAGGGTAATTTATAGTAGGTGCAAGAGTCTATTTTGTCACTTGTATTGTCATATTATTTAATGTTTTCATATTATGAGTCTATTTGTTATGTGTATTGTCACATTACTTAATGTTTTCATATTGTGAGTCTACTTTTCATGTGTATTATCAAATTATTTAATATTTTTGTATTGTAAGTCTATCTGTCATGAGTATTTTCACGTTAATTTAATATTTTAATATTATGTGAATCTATTACTAGATTTACATATATATTGTTATATTGGGAAGAGAGACTTGAAACAATATAAATTTATCCATGCGTGATCTATATGTCACTGGTTTGAGCCACAGAAGAAGTCACTAATGCTTGCACTAGGGTCAAAATTAATCCAAATGGTTCTTTCGCGAGACTTAAAGCCAGAATTGTGGCTAAAGACTATACTCAGACTTATGGGGTGGATTATTCCGGATACTTTTTCTATGGTAGCCAAGATCACCTTTGTCCACTTGTTTATTTCATTGACTACTTCTCAAGATTGGCCTTTATATTAGTTGGATATCAAGAATGTGTTTATTCATGGTAATCTCCGTGAAGAGGTATATATCTAGAGTTGTTGCTCAATGGGAGTATAGAGAATTTTTTCAGCTGAGGAAATGTTTATATGGTCAGAGCCCTTGTGCTTGGTTTGGAAAATTTAGCAATGTAATTCAAGAATTTGTGTTGAAAAAGAGAAAGTGTGATCATTTAGTATTCTATGGACAATCAACTAGTGGTATTATTCGTTTAGTTGTCTATGTTGATGATATTGTTATTATAGGAGATGATTGTACATGAATTTCTACTATATAGAAGTTTTTTGATGCCAAGTTTATACCAAAGACTTGTGCAAGCTGAAATACTTCTTGGGTATAGAAGTAGCAAGAAGCAAGAAAGTGTTTTTCTTGTCCGAAAGAAAATATGTACTTGACTTAATTGCAGAAACCGGAAAGTTGGGAGTTAAGCCATGTGGCACACCAATAGATTCTAATGTACATCTTACTAAGGATGGTACTAATCCATCTAATGATCCAGAAAAATACATAATTTTACTTGGGAAAATGAATTGTCTCATTGTGACCCATCCATATATTGCCTATGCGGTCAGTATTGTCAGTCAATTCATGTTTGTACCAACAGTCAAACACTAGGCATCCTTGAAACAAATCTTGTGCTATTTGAAAGTAGCTCCTGGCCTTGGCATATTGTATAGTGATTATGAGGATACTCGTGTTGAGTGTTTTGTAGATGTTATTGGGCTGGATCAAGAATGATAGAAGATCTACTACTAGCTATTTGTATTTTTGTTGGTGGAAATTTGGTATCTCGGAAGAGTAAGAAACAAAATGTTGTATCTCGATCTAGTACAGAATGCGAGTATAGAGCTATGGCTCAATCCATCTGTGAAATACTATGGATACATCACCTTTTAACTGAGATTGGTTTGGAGCCTTCTTCTCCAGCAAAACTTTGGTGTGATAATCAGGCTGCTCTGCACATTGCCTCAAATCCAGTGTACCATGAACAAACAAAACATATTGTAGTTGACTGTAACTTTATCCATAAGAAAATTTAAGAGAACACGGTTTTAACTTGATATGGGAAGACTGGGGAGAAATTGGGTGATATATTTACGAAGGCTTTAAGTAGAAATCATGTGGAATATCTTTTTAACAAGTTGGGCATGATTAATATCTATGCTGCAACTTGAGGGGGAGTGTTGCAGAATGTACATAGACAAGTCTACATATATTATACATTGCACTATCATAGGTAGAGATATTTAGGTATTGCACTATCATATTTTTACTTGTACACCTACAAATAACTGTCATTCTTGCAATAATACAACAAGGAAATTGGTCCATTGTCTCTATGTTTTACACTTGAACAACAGGGTGTTTTTCATTTGCGAGAAGGTAGCAGCGCACATTTCTTTTAATTCAATCAACTCCATTTCAATCTTTTGCTTACCTCTGTTGGTCCTCTTTTTCATTGCAAAAGAAAATAATTAAGGAAGAAAATAGGAAGATGTTTAGGTTGAATAAGCCTGAATGCCTGAGCAACTTTGAAGGAACGCTAGGGTAATTCATAGTAGGTGCAAGAGTCTATATGTCATGTGTATTGTAACACTATTTAATGTTTTCATATTATGAGTCTACTAGTTCTGGGAACATGCTTTGCATGTTTATCCCAAAAACTTAATCTACACATATTGTAAATGATTAATTTGGTACACTATATGATAGGACATAATTACCAGAAAATAAAAGATTGTAATATATAATAGAATATAATTTGACTAATTCATGATTCAACTAAAATTTGAAGCACAACCATGTGTCTGATTTTACTGCTTCAATAAAATGCACTATAATAAACTCTATGGTTTTATGTTTCCCATAACAAACAACAAAATGTAATCTCATAAAATTTACATAGAAT
>JAJOOO010002025.1:0-23925 GCA_029582685.1 Solanum piurae
TTTGTTTATTCTCAAATTGACAAACCAACTGGATTTCCAAACTTTCTACTAGATTAGGTGTTAACTGTTAATGCAATTACTCTTTACTCTGCCATAATAGTGCTTTCTTTCTTAGTATGAGTTTGTTTGTCTTCTATATTGTGCCCTTTCTTTAGCTAAGTCTGCATTGATACGAAGCATTTATCATATCAGACTTGCCGAGAAGGCAAAGTTACCCTGATCTTTTTCATCACTTGGTGGTACACTGGACCAAGGGACACAGTCGTCTCAAGTAGACAGTTTCTATGGGACGTAGGCCTCCCAAAAGGTAACGGAGGCTCATGATGGTGATTTTTTATGTGAATTTGGTGAGTTGTTCCCCACCAACCACGCCCCTTATCTTTCTCTGATCATAAAGCAGACCCCCGTGATCCCTTTGCACCCGTTTGAAGTGGCAAAGGCCAGTGCTCTAGTGCACAAATGAAATTTCTTGATAATATTTTAGGACTTCACTCGTGGAATTTGAAACTCCAGCCCCCCGTGATCCCTTATCTTACACTGAATATGTTGTCGATGTTGCCAAAATTGCAACTTGACCAGCATTAGTGTACAAGATTTTTGGTCATTACATGCATTCATGTGTACCAATTAATTGAGCATAAATTAAAGTAAAATTTGGTAGTGTTTGATTTGGCTGAAACTCAACTCTTTGCAATTGCTAATTGGCCTAAAATTAATTAGTTTGGAGTATAAGAAACTAATAAATTAAAGCTAATGAAACTTTACCCTCCAAAGTATATATCCATTTCTTTGTGTGATAATGCGTTACACTCAACTTTATTTAAACTAATTTTAACCAAACTTTTTACCTTTTTGTGTGTGTGTTGGGTGGGTGGGGGGCGGACATTATGGATGGTGAGAAAGGGCGTCATATCACTTAAAAGAGCTCGTAAAAGAGTTATATGTGTCATTTTTGACAACCCAAATTTTAGGTAAAGACGGTCACATAATGCAACATGAGATGCATTCATTGAGTTAATATAAACATCTTATACGAATAAATTTTTATCAGTTTAAGTTAATTTTTCCATTCAACATCTTAAGTTCTTTCTTTATAAGGTGTCACTTCATAATTCACCTTGTAACAACATGGGATGATTGACAAAAAATAAATAAACATGTAGTTGTGATTTATGTCATGATTTTAAACAGAATCGAATTTCTTAAAATCCAAAAGAAATGTTCATTATCGAGCTCGAAATCGTCTTTTTATCATTATTTGGACTTTAAAATGAATTATCATTAACCTTTTAAATCTTCACTTATTTGTAAAAGGTAAAGACTCCTAATATTCTTACAATCATAATTTGAGTCAAAACATTAGTTTCACATCCATTTTTCTTAACACATTGATATCAATTATATATAATTGAAATAAGTAATAAAAATATTTTTAAATTTGACTAGTTTCGTTCTTAATTATTGACAATCTTAAAAAATTACCCCTCTAATTGACTAACTAAAGTTAGATACACCCCCGATATAGCACACGACATAACAAGTGGTTTCAAACTCTCACACGATATAACAAATGGTCTCAAACTCTTGTAGAAACATCAGACTCGTAATAAAAAGTTGAGAGAAATGTTAGAGTTATATTTCACTCATATCAAAAGATTGCGAGTGTATTTAAGCTTAAGAAAAAACTAATAAGTAATTCATAGCGAGTTTAGGAATTTATTTATTTTCATTTGAAACGAAAATATCTTTTAAGCGGGAAACGGGTCCTTTAAAACCTGTGTAAAACCCTAGAAAACAATGAATACGGCGATGGCGAAAGAACCGCCATGGATGGAATTGCAGGAAGGTATATGGGAAAACATATTACAGAGGCTGGGTGTTATAGAGATACTGAAGACAGCACGGAAAGTGTGCAGAAAATGGAGGCAAATATGCAAGGAACCTTCAATGTGGCGAGTTATTAACATGCAGAATAATGGGAACCTCACTGAAATAGGTTACCAGTTAGAGAAAATATGCCGCCGTGCCGTTGATCGCAGTAGAGGTGAACTTATTGATATCAATTTGCAGTATTTTGGCAATGATAAGTTGGTTCAGTACATAGCTGAAAGGTAATTTATTTCCCCCAAATTTTAGGGTTCCATTATGAATGTTAATTTGCTATATAAACTGACTTTATGATGAATTGTAACATGATTAGTTTAGTTTTATATGCTAAAATGTGTAATTTAAACCTAAGTTGCTCCAACTTTCCAAAAATGTTTGTTGCACCAGTGTCGGATCCTTAAAAAATGCACTACGGATTTGACACACATACATTTTTAAAGAGTCCGAGTAACATAGATTTACACCGCCTGCCAGACTTTTTAAAGACAAATAGCCATATGCTTAAGTTTGAGACGCTTCATTTTTGTGTGAGTTGCTCAACTAGAGATTCATAACCGGTTGAGAGGTATCGTTGTGCAAAAACATGTTGAGTGTTTCGTCTCGCTTATTGTGTGGTTTAGTGTAGTCATCAAGGCTCTAAGTCATACTTTCCATTGATAAAGAAGCGACATTGAACATTTGATATTCCATATATTTGTTATTTATGCTTATTATTACTGTTCCTAGACTAAGCATACATATTTGCATTTTTTTTCTCCATTTGCGCTTTTTTCAATTAAAGGCTACACTTTATTTGTGCTTTGTGTGTAAAGCTCCAATGAACCTTAGCTTTTTGCGCTTTTCAGTTTGTGTGGTGCTCATTTTGATGAACTTAGTAATGATTCACTTTCATAACAATGTAGAGATTAGAGGGTTATTTTTCTTGAATACAAGTTTAAGGGTTCATCATAAACATCTCGAATCTTGATCTTATTTACCGAGAAGTTTCACAGAGCTCGTATCCACATTATAGGACTATTCACCTCCTGATACATGTATAGTTGACATAATCCAATGTATGTCTCGTGAACTTTTAAATGTTGATGTTCCTCCACAAGTAAGCTTAACTGAACATGGATTATGCATTTCTGGTAGCTTTTTGCGCCAAGTTGCTTTGTCTTATCTTCCTTTTACCATACTCTGAAATATGTGAAGTGTATTTGCTGCCATCCATGGTCTTCTACATCTCTTATACAGGTCTTTGGGAATAATGTTCGTCATACAAAGGTCTTTATTTATAAAGTACTTTGAATTCCTAAGTTTCTTAATGCAAGAGTAAGTATTGTCACTAAAACAGAACTCATGGAAATTACTTGAGTAAAAAAAAAAGGAAAAAAGAAGATAGTAGTTATTCTGTGAAATGGGAAACGTCCTCTAACTCATCTCAAAAATCAAAGAATTAGTTTCATAAAGTTATCTTTCAGATTGCCAAAAAAAAGACGAATCTTTATGAATTTGTTGTTGTAGTACTTCATTACTCTTTTTGTTTGTGTTGCCTCTGAAATTCCATTCCTTCTCTTACTTCCCCAACAAAAACTGCTCTTTCACTGAATCTGTCTGCGGAGAAAGCATGTTGTTTTATCTGTGTGTTTTTTTTTCTTTTTCTCAAGTTGCAAATTGTTATATCCTACTACTCCATCCGTCCCAATTTAAGTGTCTTAGTTGACTGGCAGCGGAATTTAAGAAATAAAGGAAGACTTACAAATCTTGTGGTCATCAACTTGCTATGTAGGATGTTGGAATTGAAAAACTTACTAAATATATAAAGAGACTCTTTTTTGGGATAGACTAAAAAAGAATGTAAGACACTTAAATTGGTACGGGGGAGTGTTATATACCTTTCACTAGTCTTTTGTACTAAGCCTGATTGTGTTAGGTGATATTGTTTCATTGATTCATTTCTACTTTTGTACACCAGATCTGGAAAACTGAAGAGGCTTAGTATTTCCTGTTGCTATTTAAGGTATGTGAAAGCTTGGTTGAAGCAGTTCAAAAGCTGCCATTGTTGGAGGAGTTGAGTCTGACACACACTGCCATCACGATAGAAGGCATTGAAGCTCTTGGACACTCTTGCCCACGGTTGAAGTCATTTGAAATTAATAAGTCATTGTATATGGGATCAGTCAATGACTCTGATAACGAAGATGAAAGAAATGAAGAAGCTCTAGCTATTGCTAAAAACCTACCTACCTTGCACCACCTTCATCTCATTGGGAACAGTATGACAAATAAAGGCCTCCAAGCTATTCTTGATAGTTGTCCTCGTCTTGTTTCTCTAGACTTGCGTCTGTGCAAATATGTTAGCCTCAACAAAGTCTTGAGTAGTAGAATTTCCGGGAAGATTAAAGATGTGAAGCTCCCTCACGAATCTCTGGAGGGTCTTGAATTTTCATTTGAGGCTTGTTGGGATGAGGATTTGTCTGATAGCATGTCCGATGATTAGTGAAGCTGTGAACTTTTTGGGTCATTGGTTTATGAACAGTTCCTTCAGATGTTTGTGGCGAAAATATAGGGAATATTTTGCATTATGCAATCCCCATCCTCTTGTTAAAGATCTCTTTGCAACTATGTTCTTGTATGTATTGACAATGTAGTGTTATTTTCCAAGAATAGCAGTGATATCATTGTTGACTTGTTGGAATGTTTGGATTTTATTACTAGAGGTTCTCTACAATTTCTCTAGACATACAAAGTTGTGAAGAAAAAAATATTATTTTAAAAAGTATTTATATATAATCTAGACAACTATTATGGGAGCTACGGGTGTGGGTGGTGGGGTGGGAGCTATGGGTGTGGGGATATGAAACGGTGGATGGGAGAATACTATCAATATAGAATGTCACTCAAAACTCAAAATGGGCTTGCTTACTCTCTTCTTTTTAGCAAGACTTGCTAACTTTGTTGGGATTGAGTTGTATCATTTTGACTCTTTTTGAATTGTTTGATTATCTTGATATGCAATAATAACATGTCTAGTATAATCTGATCGAAAAATATTGCATAAGGAGGTTTTCATTTCAAGAGAGGGTTCTTTGTTGGTTGTCCCAATTTTAGTAAGTTAAATATCTAGGGAATCGTGTTCTAAACTATCCCTATTCAATAAATTCCTCTAGATGAGTATCATATGAAGATAAAACTAGTACAATATATTGACCAAAGTTAGTAACAAGGAAATAAATATAATTAAGTGCTATAGAACAATTGTTATTTTTATTAGCAAGTGTGCATCTGCGATAGGGCAAATTATACAATATATATATACGGTATACCATATTGACTAATGATAATAACAACGAAATAATATGTTATAATCCTAGAGAACATAAATTACATAGCTTTCCTTGAAACAAGATCAATGCAAAATCGCCACTTGCGTAGTTGCAATGGCTATTTATTTCAACTATTTTAGCCCAAATCAATTGCAACCCAATTGAAATAAAACATCATTTAACAAAAAATATTACTATTACATATTTGCCAATTTTAGAAATCATATTCATGTTTGTCATTTAATAACCAAGTCTAAAGAACATTTCAAATTAAATCAACTGCCAAGAGATAAAATGGAGTTTGAAACAACAGTTAATGTTTGTAACTGAAACAACCTTTCAAATAACTCATTCCACTGGTGATGTGCCAAGAACATCATCACCTTCCTTGGTCCAAAATGCATACGCGCTGCGTAAGGGCATATGCAGTTGTAATTTCATTGATGTAATTTGGATAAAAGAAACAAGGAAGAATGATTGTTGTATCTTGATCCACAAACAAGTGTTATTCCCATATCTTGATCCATTGGTCATCACTCACTGAAGCTACGATTCCTTTCAAAGGTGAATCTCCTAATGAAGTAATAGTAGCTGAATGTGCACTATATGGTCTAGTTATGTTCCTCTGGAAGAACGGGTTCCAAACCTCCAAGAACTGCAACAACATTTGACAGGTATCAGATAAAGAGGTAAAAGGAGAAAAAATAATCGAGGACTACATGTGAATAAACTTCAGATCTGACACGACAACTACTCAGTTTGGAGTTCTAATAGTCGTAAATTTCCCTCAACAGAGAAGTTATGAAGCATTGCAAAATCATCAATCAAACACGAGTAGGGAAGAAAAAATATTCAAATGAAATCAATATTCAATCAACATTTTCTTTATTGAGATTAAATAAATAGCAAGAATAACAACAATACTCTCGGAAGAAAATCTCATATCAAAATGAGCATTCCAAGACATTATTATGACACATAACGCAAACCTGCAGAAGCCGCATATTCTTACCCTCCTATTATTCCTTTTTCATTTCTTGGGGTTTGGCTGACAAAGAGAAAAGTTCTGTATTTCTTTTCTTATTTTTTCCGGAATGGTTCAATATCTAAGCATCCTAAGTTATATTTGTTGTTTTTTGCAAATATATATATAGCCATTAATTGAGTCAACTCTACAAAGAACTTATGTATGGACTCAAACCCTTATCAGAAATGTCCAAATTGTGGTAAGCATACCTTATCGGAACCAATCACCAACCTTTGAGAGTGCCCAAAGTGGAAAGTGCATGACTGGAACTTATTTCCACTAGAGTACAATTCATATAAACACTTTCCGTCACTAACAGACCATATCCGCGCACTATCTTCACTCACAGATGCCAGGTAGCTCCCACTCATCTCCCAGCAGATTGAATGGATGTCTTTGACGTGTCCCTATAAATCAAAGAAAACGAAACCACATTGATATGATATAGTTACGCAACTAATAAGATATATAAAACAAAAGCTTGATAAATGATCAAGAATAAGGATCTTACTTGTAATTTGTTTTGGATCTTGTTAGTCTCTACATCAAAAATATTTATAATATTTCCAGTAGAACTAGCCAAAAAGTCCCCAAGTTGAGGTTGAAATCTAACTTGACTAATACCTCCCTGCATTTGTACCAAGAGCTAATCAATACAGTTTTTCATGAATGAATTATAGTTAATACTCAATAAACCACTCTATTCAGAACACCGTACAATGCGTTGTTGAATGTGATACAAGATGTTCTTTTGAAAACCTTGAATTTTCTTGGAATTACGAAGAAAAAATAATAAGAAAAAACAATTCCTACAATCAAATGCAAGAATTCAAGAAAAAACACATTCAACAATGATTTGAATTGGATAATTAAGTAATCTCCAAATAGAAATGGAAACAGAAACAACAGCTAACTATCGAAGTATGGAGCCTTCGTATGTCATATAGAGATGCCTTTTTATCAACACCTAAAGAAAAAGAAGAAAATAGAGACACCAACCTTAAAATTGAGTTTGCAGTCACCGCTATTGACATCCCACAGTCTAATCTCGTCATTGCTATCACAAGAACTGAGGAGACTCAACTTTGTTGGATGAAAATCTATTGACATCACATGCCCATCATGGCCGACAAGCTTTTGGAAAGGATAGCTTCGCTGGATGAAGACAAAATGGTGAAACATGTACCGTATTGTGGTTATAATAGACACAGATCAAAAGTAAGCAATTCAAGTGATTAATCAGTAATTCTTATGAGAAATCCTGATTATCAGTAGAAAATAAAAGGATTCTAAAGGTCTAAAGATGTTTTGTTAACAGGCAAGTTCCTCAAATATTGACTCAAATGAAATGTATTATAGACAACATAATATTATGATGTTGATATTTGATATAATTGAGACAAATGTTTTGAGTATTCTCACTACTGAAAAATACAATGTAACAATAAATGTCACATGGAAAATTCAATGAGCAGCTAAAAATAAATATATGTTCTCATTGCAGTACAAGCAAAATAATCGGGATAATATTAGCACAGAAATCAGAAGAAATAATGTGGACCAAGAACAAGAAAATCATAGAACTAATGAATATATATCCTGGTGATTTGAATCTGTGCTGACTGCTACTTGTGAGCCGTTACAACTTAAAAGAAAAGTAACTGAAAGACTCATTCGACAAAGGATCTGCAATGGAAACTAGTGGTAGTACCTTTGTTGCATCCCATATCTTCACAGTTCTGTCAAACGAAGATGATGCAAACACTGTTGAGTTTGGTCTAAAACAGACACCTGTGACTTGATGAGCATGACCTTGTACACTACAAGTTCTGTTATTTCCTAACTCCCAAATCAAAACCTAACGTAGATCACAGTACAAGTTTGTTAATGGGAGAAGTTGAGACAAGCACTCTTCCATCTGACCAACTAGAATCCTGTTGAAGATTAGTAAGACAAACCTTCCCGTTGTCTCCACCGGTAGCCAACAACTCTCCTTTTGAATTGAAGTGGCAACATAGGAGCTTGCTCATTTTTGTGTCAAGGTTACTAATCTCTTTAAAAGAGTTTTCTGCAAAACAATATGAAATCAATTATCCTTTGTGGCCAATTGGGTTCTCAATATGACATTAGATGCACAACCTAACAAGGTGAGTATAGAGCCAAACAACAGGTGACACCAGTTATGTACAGTCCTTATGGAGGATTAACAATTTATGTCAACAGTCAATTATCTAAATTGCAACATTTTTAATTTTAGATTTCTTAGGAACCATTAAACTTGTTGTCCCCTACCTTTCTGCGGAGTAGCAAATTTTTTCGTCGAAGCATCGATTGAACTACTTGCAATGACCAGACCATCATCTCCTTGGGAATAGCAGCTTATAGTCTTATTCTTTGCAACACCAGAGACAGTAGCATTTATGCAAACCTACAACTCAGGAACATATTAAATGAGCAAGAATAAAGTAGATGAAGCCTACATTGACATTCCATACGCATTCGTCCAAGTGACTATTATGGTGACAGAAACAAGAACAAACTAGGAAAGTGAAGTCCAATCCAAAAAAATGATGATGTTTATCAGCGACAGAGTGAAAACGAATCACCAGCACATGAAGGGCTTAAGAAGTAGATGCAGAAATGATCTTACGGATGCCAAAGAACTCAATGGAGCTTTCCTCTTTATGCCACTCTGATACAAAACACAAATAAGAAATTAGAAGCCAAACAGGGGCACATGTTTCCTCAATTCTGGCAGTGCTAAAATATTGCTGAAATTTGACGGCGTTCAAATAAAATCAGTTTCTAGCGACAGCCTTTGTGATATTAGCCATAACTTATTTGAAAACTGCAGTCCCAGCTGGTTTATTTTCTCCTGCACTACAGGTTGCTTTCCAGATCTTCTCTTAAGTCCTCCCATAGGAGCTAATTTTTGATGGTTAGTTGGTAAAAACTCTGGGGTCCTTTGATCTGTATCAACTAACATCTGTTCAATGCCAGAAGAAAAAGTTAAGGCAGGAAAAAAATCTCAATCACCACAGTGTAGGGTAAACCTATATTTTGTCCCTCAATCTGTTGATTACTGGACTATGCAAATACTTCAAAAAAATTCTCTTTTTTTCTTTCTTCTACATAGGTTTCTCCTTTTAAAGTTGAGTTTTAAGTTACAGTTCTTATTTTACTACTAATAACTTGTTGTACAAGGTTTTTACAAAGAGATTTCAGCAACCAGAAAATTCTAAAAACCAACTCATGGTTTCCATGGCTAAAATAATTGCATTATGCTACAATCCCTAGGAGCGAAATAGTTACTTGAGTATTCAACTTACTCCTGCATCTATTCCACTTGAGTCAGCTTGAGTGAACATACGGAAGAAATCAACATTACTTGCAAGGGCAGGAAGTTTGAGCTTATCCAATGTATGTACTATGTACTACTACATTTGGTAGAACATCCTATAGTGGAAAGGGTGTAGTTCTCAAAAGATGTTCCTTTTTAGTTGGCACTATTACATTGGGATGTACAACTTGATGGCTAATGACGGGGAATTGAAGCAACTCCCAGGGTTGAATATGAAAGGAATGAACTAACTAAAAGCTGACCCGAACCTAGAGGTCCTAAACACCATAATGGACTTTACATTTCTATTAACGCAAAAGTTCAAGGTACTCACAACAGATGGCCATCCTTGATGAGATGCTTGTTGGAGAGATATGTTGTTCCCTGCAGAAACAACAACGCAACGCAACAAGATGATCAAAAGGAAATCTAAATTTAACAAGAAAGATAAGGTGGTCTACGGGTACAAAGCATAAGAAGATCAAAAGGAAATTTAAAATTTTAAAAAGAAAGATAAGGAGATCAAAAGCGCATAAAATGCCAACACAACCTGATGGAACATTGTACAATATATAAAAAAACAGCTAGGCCTCAATTCCGAGCTACTTGGGCACATTGTAAAATTTAATGGTAAAAAGTACTTGAAATTCATAATGGTAAAAAATACTTGAAATTCATCTATCTGATCACAACACGAACTTCTCATGGTGCTTTTTCTAAAGAGAACATGTACTGAATAGCACTCATCAAACTGATTATTTTGCTGAATCTAAGTCTTAAAGATTGTCTGTTTATTTCATACTTCCTTCCAAGTTAGTTTTCCTAGTGTATTTTGCAGTGAAAATTGCCAATTGATAATGAATCGAACTTCAAAATGAAACTGGAACTAAAACAAAGAAATTACAGTGATTAAATCTTGGTCAGCAATTCAATGGAAATTAATTGCACATACAGAGTTTCATCTTCAAAAAACTCAAAAAGATAAAAAGATGTGAAGGGAAAGGGCATTGTATCAAAGTTCTATTTTAGAAAAGCCTCCGGCGCATACTTGCTTTGGTGGATCTTATTCCTAAGTTGTCATTGCTCATCCCTTCTTACTTCAACCTACAACATGCATCTCTACCCAAATGGGGAAGTGTGTAATATACAATCTTAGTTGTAAATTTGTTTACTTAAGGTAATCTCTAACTAGCCATTGGCATAATCACCAAGAGAATGGGAGTCAACGATAGATATCACATGTGTAGTTTCATCAAGTTGCGCTCATATATCAAACTAGCTTCAAATTGGAGTAGAGCTCAATTCGAATATATGTACACAAGATCAAACACAAATCATTATAGTAACAAGCAAATTTACAACCTTAAAATCGAGTATAATACACATATACTAGTATAATGAATTTGTATCTTAGAATCAAATCGAAAAGTATTTTTATATTACAAACAACAACAGAAGGGTAGAGTGTACACAAACCTTACCACTACCTCGTTAACGGAGGAAAAATATTTTTATATTAAATATATAATGTTTTTTTTGTTTTCTATAAGTGTAATACTTGATAAACTCTTAATACACTTTATACTTATGTCAAAATAATTATTTTCAACAACATTAGTTGGCCTTAAAGTTACACATGCCAAAATTGATAAACATGCTAAGGTTGAGTTAGTCGAGTTGTATGTACAAACAAATGTGGCTCGCTTAATATCTCTAATTAGTTGAACAACTAAATATTACTTGATAAATAAGGAACAAGAACAACCTTAGACCCATGCAAGCCACATTTATTTATTTTTTGAAAATGGTAATTGTTTCTATTTATGTAGAACAGTACAACCTTTGTACTGAAATCCGTATTTACATAAGGAACTCTAATAATATCGACATATCTCTATAATGAGTCTAAGACATCAATGATAGAGACGGTATCATAAGAGTAAATTTGATTACACCAAAAACACAGAGTCAAAATGCAATTCAGTTTAACTTTTTGCATACTACTCTCCCTATTCTCAAAAACTCTAAGGTTTCTCTCTTTCCATATTTTCCACCAAATAGTGGCAGGGACAATTCTCCAGTTACTTCTATTTTTTTCTTGTGTCCCTGCTTCTTCCCAGCTATATAGAGCCTCTGAAATTCTCCAAGGCATGGACCAGGAGATGTTTTTAAGTCTCAGGAACAGATTCCACAATTGGCCAGTGACTTTGCATTGGATGAACAAATGATTGACTGTTTCTGCAGTTTTCCCACATCTAGAGCAAAGTGTAATTCCCCTCTTCATTACATTCTCCTGTGTCAATACTTCTTCTTTAGCCAATAACCACACAAAGCAAGACACCTTGTAGGGGATCTTGGCTTTCCATATATGTCTCCAGGGCCACTTGAGTAACTGCAGATTTTGATGGTTCAACTTCTTGTACACTGCACCTACTTTAAAAATCTTTCTACTGTTTCCCAACCACTGCAATTTGTCCCGCCCTATTTCCAGACCACTAATTGATCAATGCTTCTAAAAAATTCTGTTACTCTTGGAATTTCCCAGTCATTGATGTGTCTTCTAAATACAAAATTCCACCCTCAAGGAGTCCATAAGCCAGCTATAGTACTTTGTTGCTGAAGAACTAAATTGTAGATGTCAGGGAAGAGAGTCTCCATATTTCCTTCTGCATGCCAATCATCCTTCCAAAATATAGTTTTTATGTTATCTACCACTTTGATCTTGGTGTTAGGTTTGAATTCATTCCAAAGTTCTCTAATGGATTTCCATAAGCTAACACCATAGGGGGTAGTAACCTCCTTTGTCATCGAACTATCACTCTTCATATTTTGCCTTTGTAACTGAACCCCACAAATTCTGATTATCATTTGAGTACTTCCAAAGCCACTTCATCCTCAAAGCTTTGCTCTGGTTCTTCATGTTCTTGATCCCCAGACCCCCAACTCTCTTTTCAGTGATCCGAGTTTTCCATTTGACTAAGTGATATCCTCTCATTTCCTTGTTCCCTTGCCATAAAAATTTTCTCCCGATGCTATCCAACCTATTGATGATTCCTGGTGGGACAGGAAATAATGACATCATATATGTTGGAAGTGCATCAAGCACAAAATTTATCAAAGTTAGTCTTCCCCCTAGTGAAAGGTACTAAGACTTCCACCTTGCTAGCCTCTTCTCACACTTCTCAATTACCCCATCCCAACCATGCAAGCCACATTTATAAATCTATACCACATGTCATTTCCATCCGAAATGGTGTTCGTGTGGCTTGGCTAGGTTAGAAAGGGAATCACAACGAAACAACTGTTTTTCGAGAATCTTTTTCTATGTTAGCTAGTTGGGCAGGCTTTCATATGGTAGCCCCCCCCCTTTAGCCATCTTAAATTGGTAATACTTGTATGTAGCCAATCACATAGCTCTACATGAGACCCTTTCAAAGGCCAAAACGACATTCATCAATCCATCATCCTCATTCCTTTCCTTTATGTGAACTTGAACAATGGTAACTCAAAGATGTACCAAAGGTCATCAATTTTTTTGAGGTTGAATATCCTTACATGTTTCTTTCATATGGGGCAAGCAAGTGGTGTACATGTGCTATAGAAGCACTTGTTCAAAGAACCGCAATGAACATCAAACTAGTGATTCATTTTATTGGGCTAGTGTGCTATAAGCCCAATTGTGTGATCAAGATTAAGAAACTCAATAACCCTTCGAGTGGCCCAGTGGTTTGGGTTTGGGACTTCCATGTTGGAGGTCTTAAGTTCGAAACCCGTTGCTAGCGATAGCAAGGGATTTTCCTTCTGGGTCAAGCTCGTCGCACTAGGCTTGCCTGGTGCGGGTTACCTCTCCTATGTGGTTTGTGAGCTATTGCATAGGAGCGAGGGTTTTACCCTGTGCGCACCTAAAGGATAGCGGTTGCGGGTTTCCCTTGTCATCAAAAAAAAAAAAAAAAAAACTCAATTTGAAAACTTGGGTTGGTTAGAAATATATCAAAAATAATTAAGATATCTTATTGATAAGTCATTCTAAATGACACGTTACCAATTTATCATTCTAGAGTAACACTGTGCTCCTTATTTTCTCAAAAAACAAAGTAACACCATGTTCCATAAACTTGTATATAATAGTAGTTACACCACGACACATTGATTGAATCAACCTAAAGTTGGCTATTTAATATACTTTTTCTTATAATAGTATAGTAACTTTAAAGTCCATCGCTTAGCCTTACGTATTGAAAGTTTTAGTTCTAGAATAGGTATGAGAGTTGAGGGAAAGAGAATTAACCAAAGGTGTAAGTGTGGAGAGTGAAGACCTTCTATTCTATATTTTAAGATCACTACATGTTCTCAAAAATTCAAACCTACAAACTTGCTCTCATCCAAAAACCCTATTCCCCAAGCCCTCATAACATTAGTCGCTTCCTTGTGCTTGCATTCCAAGTTAGAATTGCTTAGAGAAGGAGAAAGCAATTTAGGCAGATTCAAGTTTGTTGAAGTGTGACCATCTCATTTAAAAGTTTAAACTATTAATGAGAGCACACTTTATATGTTTAATTATATTCTCAGCACGACTCCTCACCTGTGGCCCGATTTTTTTTCATGAGCCAAACACGTAAAATTTCTCTTTGATAATGGGTTGCAGTGAAACTCGATCTCAGGACCTTTGCGTGCTCCGATACTATGCTCAAGTATGTAACTATCTCATCTAAAAGCTTAAGTTGGGAGAGAGAGTACATTTTTATTTACTTAATTATATCCTCAACAAAGCCGACGCAACTTAGGTAGTTAGTTCAAAAGTGACTACAGTACACTTTAGGAGGCAGTTGAAGCTACAAAATAGCAGCCTGCTCAAGAAATGGTTGTGGAGATATGTTGAGGATAGACCAGCCCTGTGAAAGAATATAATACAGCAAAAGTACGGACAAAATGGACAATGCATTGATGAATCCAATGACACTTGCAGAGTTAGACTATGGAGGACCATCAGGTCCCTTTGGACCAACCTTGGGAAGAACCTTACGGAGCAAAGTAATCAGAGCCAAATATGACGAAACTGACAACTGAATGACTAAAGAGGTCACCACACCTTATGGTGCGAGTCTGTAGAGATCCATTAGTGTTATGGAATGAATTCAAACCAAACACTGAGATCAAAGTGGTAGATGGTGGAAGAATTGATTTTTGGTAGGATGAATGGCAGGAGGCTGGCATCATGGAACTTTTATTACCAGATATCCATAACTTGGTACTTCAATCACATAACAGTTGCAGAGTTATGATCCCCTCAAGATTGGAATTTTACTTTTAAAAGACATCTAAATGACTGGAAAATTCAGAGTGTATGTGACTTTTTCAGCACAATTGAGCCCTTGGAGGTATGGAGATTGGACAAGACATCCTAATCTGGCAAGGTACTAAAGAAGGTGCTTACAAAGTAGGTGCTGAATACAGAAAGCTAAATCATCGCATTCAGATCCAAGAAACTAGCCTTGAAAGAACATATGAAAAGTTCAGATACCTCTTAAGGTTGCCTGTTTTGTGTGGTTGTTGGCTACAGAAGCAGTTCTTACACAAGATAATTTAATGAAGAGGGGAATTCCGCTGTCCTGGGTGTTTCTTTTAAGGTGAAACTGCTGGGCCAGTTAACCATCTCTTCCTGCACTGCATGGTTATAAATCAGCTACGGAGATTGTTCCTTAACCTTAAGAAAATCTCTTGGTCCATGCCTGGGAGAGTCACAGAAGCTCTTCTGAGCTGGAAGGAAGCAGGTACACAGGCAAATGATAGGAAAAGATGGAGAATTGTCCCAGCTAGTATCTGGTGGACAATTCAGAGTGACTTTTTCAGCACAATTGAGCAGTTGGAGGTTTGGAGATTGGACAAGACATCCTAATCCGGCAAGGTACTAAAGAGTAAAGACAGTGCTTACAAAGTAGGTGCTGAATACAGAAAGCTAAATCATCGCATTCAGATCCAAGAAACTAGCCTTGAAAGAACATATGAAAAGTTCAGATACCTCTTAAGGTTGCCTGTTTTGTGTGGTTGTTGGCTACAGAAGCAGTTCTTACACCAGATAATTTAATGAAGAGGGGAATTCCGCTGTCCTGGGTGTTTCTTTTAAGGTGAAACTGCTGGGCCAGTTAACCATCTCTTCCTGCGCAGCATGGTTATAAATCAGCTACAGAGATTGTTCCTGAATCTTAAGAAAATCTCATGGACCAAGCCTGGGAGAGTCACAGAAGCTCTTCTGAGCTGCAAGGAAGCAGGTACACAGGCAAAGTATAGGAAAAGATAGAGTATTGTCCCAGCTAGTGTCTGGTGGACAATTTGGAAGGAGAGGAACCTTAGATGCTATGAGAGCATAGAGAATAGTATGGAGAAAGTCAAACTGAATTGTGTTCTGCCGTTATATTTTTGTGGTAACAAGTTGTATTCCAATGATATTGTCTCTATCATGGATGTTTTAGATTCTCTCTAGTCACAGACAGTAGATCATAGAATACTCTTTTATATATAGTTCCAGTACAAGCGATGCACTATTTTGGTTTAATTCAGATACAGACGCAATTACCATTGCCAAAAAAAAAAAAACTCACACTTTTTAAGATGGTTAAAAGGGAAGGAGAAAGAATTCCTAACTGGACGTCCAAACTGACAACTAGTAGAGTCGTAGACATAATTTGAGCTTTTAAGTGGACCTTGGTGAAATTAGAAGGACCTAGATTAAATGATTATTGGCCACTCACATATGAGTAAACTATGAAATAAGTTACCTTGACTGAAAATACTTGATAAAAATCTAAAACTCGACCAAGGCTAAGAACTAAGGCATTTAAACAGAGTATGATGGCTTCAAGATGAGCTTCATTATCTGAACTTGTTTGGAAGAGAGTGTTAAGAAGTCCCACATTAATAGAGGTATGGGAATTTGGTCTCCTCATATGGACTTGGACAAATCTCCCCTCATGAACTAGCTTTTGGGATTGAGTTAGGCTTAGGAGCCATATATTTCTACATGGTATCAGAGCCAAGCCCATCTCAATATGTTGTTCACCGATGTTGGGCCCCCATTTATAAGTGTTCACACTCACGCTTCCGCTGAGGTCTGGGCATGTGGGGAAGTGTTAGGAAGTCCAACATCAGTAGAAAGATGCGAATTTGGTCTCCTTATATGGACTTGGACAAACCTCCTCTCATGAGCTAGCTTTTGGGATTGAGTTAGGCCTAGGAGCCATACCTTTACGGAGAGATCAACTGCATGACAAGATATGAAGGATGGTTTTATGGCATGAGTTTCTGCTTGGATCGTTTCAATTGAATATTTTTTATTTTTTTATTTTTTTTTTATAACCGAGAAATCCGCCTGTGACCCTCCCTTTGGACCAATCACAGCCTTCTAAACTCGGTGGATAATGGGCCCGCCCCTCTACCCTTCTCCACTTAAATACTGGGATTCGCTTTGCGTGGTGTGGGGCTTGAACCTGCGACCTAAGCCACAAATCCTCCACCTTTTGCCACTTGAGCAAGGCCTTGAGGGAGTTTCAATTGAATATTGAATTTAAGAAACTTCCTCAATCATATACATTCTGCTCCAGGAAACAACTCATCCAAAAAGATGTAAGACAAATCACTAACCCGAATAAACATATCCCATCTGTTAACGATTACTTCCAGCCACAAATGGTCAATTTTCCTAATTTGACCGTGAGGAATCTTAACCTTTAGAAGTTTAACTAAGAGACTGACCATGCACTACATCTGCTTCATCTTTTCTATCAAACAATATTATAAACCTCCTAATAGAATCATTATTACTTGATGTGGACCATATCACAATTTTTTACTTTTCTATGTCCCAATGTGGATTTACCGTCATAATAATCTATAAAGTATACTTTAAGAGTTCAACTCAATTTATTCGACAACCCAACAAGGACAAATTGTATTGTTGCAATGTTATCACCATCAGTGTTAGAGCTTCAATCATCCGTTCTAGATGTAAGTCTATTGCTTCAAACCTAAGCTTCATGCTCCTGATTCCTAAATCCACCGATGTGCCATTACTTTACGGGTAAAAGCTAAATACTCAAGAACACATTCAAATGGTTGTGTTATCATGAGGTAACAAATTAGTCATGTCTCTTCATCATTTCAACGATAATAGGAGATCCTTCTCTCTTCGCATAACTTTCTTTCCTATATATACCAAGTATAGAAGTTTTCTCAAAATATCAACATCTATATTTGGAAGGAGAATTGATGCATTCAGGAGCAGTTGTTGAAAATCTTGATATCAAGAGCTGCTGAGCATCTGTTATTAGTTTCCTACTAAAACAGAGGAATGTTTGATTTGTTCTGGAGGGACCGATAGCTTACAAATAGATCAGCAAATCCTAGTTAACAGGTTCAGGTATCAGCAAAAACTAAACAATCTTAATCTGATTACTTGTGCATCTTTCAACAATGTAATTCTTCTTTTCAATTTGGAAATGACCAAGATATTCAGTATCTGATCAGACCCTATCTTAGTATATAAAGATAATCCCTTTAAGTTGGAGAATCAAATGCAAAGCAGAAATACTATTTTGATGTTTATGGTAGAGATACACAATAATCTAAAAAAAGAAGAAATTTATAATGAGCTACACATTATAAGTAAGCGCTCTTCAATATATATATAAAGTATTTGCAGACTATATTAATGTTCAAACAGTCAACAGACCAAAGCAAAAGACAAAAATTTACAAACTAAATGCAAAATATTTAATGTTAAATTACAAACAGACCTGAATCATAAAGTTCCAGTGAAGCAGGCAAAGCGTTTGCAGGGGCATAAATACTTGGTTCCATTAGCATAGGTCCTCCCAAGTCTATGCCAGGTCTGTCATCCTGAAAGAATAAAAACTCGTCAAATCTTTTCAACTAATTATTCATTAAAAAAGTTTGCAAATGTGTGAGGAAATGTAAACATACTCTTGCATTCCACTTCGGAGGTGCAGTTGGCATTTGATAGCTGATGGACATGAACATACAACAAACAAAATTAGAAGATTCTGATACACCAACTCCACAATCAAAGTAATGGTGGTTTCATATACAAAACATGTTTGGATCATCTAGTTAATGTGAATTTTATCGCATAGTATAGGCCAAGCAGTTGGTTCTAATTACTAGACTAATGAGCATTTCTTAATAGCCAAGTTTTGCAAGGATCTCTTGAAATTTCATATCTCAGAAGGTCATAATTATTAATTAAGAGCAACACACAGATAGAATAAGAACATGGCTTTGTTCAATTTTCTTTTGTTGCCTTAGCAGCTTAAGACAATTATATTATACCAATTAAGGAGAACAAAGTACACACCACAGTGCTCAACCTTTACTTGTTGAAGTAACTACGCAGACATTGTATTAAAATGTGGCAAAAATGATCAGTTTAGCAATAAACATGACATGGTATTACCCAGAATTTCTTGCAAACGGAAGCATGCCACCCATCTCAGGAAACTGTAAGCCTAATATCATGTCTCTTTGAGAAGACAAATCTAGTGACGCAAAATTGGTATCATAAGTTGACAACAAATTTAGAATTTCAGCATCCATAACATCAGGACCAATGGATTCCATCACAGGAGAGGATGTCATCAAAAGAGGCGACGATATCACAGGCATCACATTAGATATGTTTGCTTTTGTATGATCAGAGGCATAAGATTGATGCAAACTGTTATCAGCCACAATGTTTTCCAGAGTCTGTGAAACCTGAGAATTTAGAAATCAAGCATTTAGTTAGCAATTATTTCATATCAGTTAAACATGAACAAGGCATAGGAAAGGTACATGGGTAACACCTTATCAAAGGAATCAGTGGTCAATACAGCATCGTCACGGAACCTAGATCTGTAAGCTTCATAAAATTTACCCCACCAAACTTGCAGAAATGCTTCATGGGGAGAATTAATGGCTGAAACGAACCACAAAATCAATACTTCAAAGCTTGATATCACATCACATTAACTCAATCAAATATATCTCTCTAATATTGTAGTAAAGGACAGTTAATACAGTAAAAACATCCAACACTAAGTAACTACGATGTATCACATCAATGAAAGAGAATGACCTCAATTTATCAACCAAATTTCAACAGTTCTACCATATGTAAGAATTACCAAACAAATTAAACATAAGAATTTTACGACCCTTTAAGGTAAACAACAACCATTACTAAAATCCCTCCTAATTCATTAAGTGATAATTTCTAGCAATTGATTAAAAGAGAAAATTCATTAAAAAGAGTTACTTACCATTACGATTTTGATTAGCCTGAATTGCATTGGAGAATGCCTCACCAGCCTGATGGAAACCTCTACTAGACATGTAATCGAGAATTACACGGTCAAGTCTGAAAAAGCACAAGCAAAGAAATCAAGAAGCATCATTAAAAATAATCAAACAAAGGGAAAAAATCACATACAACAAAAATTAAAAAAAGTAGACAACCAAAGATTATTAATCATTAAAAACGTAAGTAAAAATAAAACTTAGGGTTAGTGGCTTTTGCTATAAAATAAATGAAGATCTATCATGTAAAAAACTTACGAGAGTTGAGCCGCCGAACTGGTCATGATTACTAAAAGCAAACCCTTAGTTAACCACGGAAAAGAGGAGGAAAGGAGATTTGGGCGAGAACAATTGGGAAAGACGAAGACTCTCAAGAACCAAAATCTCACTTAGATTACACCAAATATATATATATATATATATATATATATATTTAAAGCATGAAAGCCCTTAGCAAAAATGTCGTTTGTCTTTTTTACCCTTTTAATATAGTGTTCACACTAGACAAAATAGGTATTTAATTATTTCATGATATTTAGGCTTAATAACTTCCCTACTATCTAGAAATAGCCATTTAATAAAAGGGTAATCTACTAGTTGTTCTACCTCATAATTAAAGAGTTTATTAAATGACTATTCCTAGATAGTAGGGAAGTTATTAAACCTAAATATCATTAATTTATTAAATAACTATTTTGTCTAGTGTGAACACTATTTTAAAAGAGTAAAAAAGACAAACGACATTTTGCCAAGGGCTTTCATGCTTTAAATATATATATATATATATATATATGCATATGCATTCTTCTATGTGTAATCTAAGTGGGATTTTGGTTCTTGAGAGTCTTCGTCTTTCCTAATTGTTCTTGCCCAAATCTCCTTTCCTCCTCTTTTCCGTGGTTAATTAAGGGTTTGCTTTTGGTAATCATGACCAGTTTGGCGGCTCAACTCTCGTAAGTTTTTTACAAGATAGATCTTCATTTATTTTATAGCAAAACCTATTACCCCTCAGTGTTATTTTAACTTACGTTTTTAATGATTAATATACTTGATAATCTCTACGTGTCTACTTTTCTTTTAATTTTTGTTGTATGTGATTTTTTCCCTTTGTTTGATTTTTTTAATCATGCTTCTTGATTTCTTTGCTTGGGTTTTTCAGGCTTGACCGTGTAATTCTTGATTACATGTCTAATAGAGGTTTCCATCAGGCTGGTGAGGCATTATCCAATGTAACTCAGGCTAATCAAAATCGTGTTGGTAAGTAACTCTTTTTAATGAATTTTCTCTTTTAATCAATTGCTAAAAATTATCACTTAATGAATTAGAAGGGATTTTAGTAATGGTTGTTGTTTACCTTAAAGGGTCACAAAATTCTTATGTTTAATTTGTTTGGTAATTTTTACATATGACCATATGGTAGACCGTTGATCATGTTGAAATTTGGTTGATAAATTGAGGTCATTCTCTTTCATTGATGTGATGCATCGTAGTTACCTAGTGTTGGATGTTTTTATTGTATTAATTGTCCTTTACTATATTAGAGAGATATGTTTGATTGATTTAAAGTGATGTGATATTGAGCTTTGAAGTAATGATTTTTGATTTTGTGGTTCGTTTCAACCATTAATTCTCCCCATGAAGCATTTCTGCAAGTTTGGTGGGGTAAATTTTATGAAGCATACAGATCTAGGTTCTCTGACGATGTTGTATTGACCACTGATTCCTTTGATAATGTGTTACCTATGGACCTTTTCTATGTCTTGTTCTTGTTTTACTGATATGAAATAATTGCTAACTAAATGCTTGATTTCTAAATTCTCAAGTATCACATATTGTGGAAAACATTGTGGCTGATAACGGTTTGCATCAATCTTATGCCTCTGATCATACAAAAGCAAACATCTCTAATGTGATGCATGTGATGTCGTCACCTTTTGTGAATACTAGGTTTTTGTAAAGTGACAACGTTTGTGAAGGGGCACTACCACTTTGATGTATTATACATGTGGATATATATTTGTAAAAAAATACTAGGTTTTTGTAAAGTGACAACTTTTGTGAAGAGGACTACACTTTGATGTAGTATACATGTGGATATATAGAAGTAAAGTTCACCATTCTCAAAAAAGAACATAGTTGATAGTATCCTGATAAAGACAGCTTAAGACAGAGATAATGTCAAGATAATGTCATGTGCGCACCCTCAAACAGTGAAGACAACTATTTTTGCTTTTTATAACCAGGCTAGCTTGCAGACACCTCGAGTAATTCGACAGGGCTACCTCCCACCTGCATAGGAACCGAATTAACTTTGTCCACCAAGGTTTGGACACATGGAAAAAAATTACTTAGTGTGTTTTGCCTCTGCTGGGAATTGAACCCGAAACCTCATGGTACTTAACTCACTTCATGACGAAAAAAATTACCTAGTGTGTTTTGCCTCAACTGGGAACTGAACCTGAGACCTAATGGTTCTTAAATCACATCATGACCATTAAACCATACCCTTGGGTGCATAAAGAAGACACAACTATTCCAGCATGTAATTTTGGTACTTTGGCTTGAATGAGAACAGAGATTTTTTTAGGGCAATGCCAAGCTTATTTGTGAAGTTTTTTTTTGAAAATGGTAACGATGTATTATATCACAAAAGTACATGGGTTGTACTCAAACCTTATATACAAATGCACTCTAGACACTCCTACTCTATTTCTATATTGAGTCTAAAACATCAACTATAGAGGCAGTGTCATTTGAGTATAATTGATTACACCAAAAAAAAAAAAAAAATGCAGTTTAGTTTAACATCCTGCACACTATTTTCTATGCCTTCAAAACATCTGGAATTCCTTTCTTTCTAGATTGCCCACCATATTGAAGCAGGGATAATTCTCCATCTAGTTCTGTCTTTTGCAAGGGCACCTGCCTCCTCCCAGCTGTACAAGGCCTCAACATAGTCCAGGATATGTCTTTAAGGCTCAAGAAAATCCTCCAAAGCTGCCGAGTGTATTTGCAGTGTAGAAATAGATGGTTTACAGTTTCTAAGGTTTCCCCACATAGGAAACACCTAGAGCATAAGGTTATCCCCCTTTTCATTACATTATCCTGAGTCAGGGCAGCTTCCTTAGCTAGCAGCCAAATAAAGCATGAGACTTTGTGTGGGATTCTATAACTTCCATATTTGTTTCCAAGGCCAGATGGGACTCTGCTGGCTTGATTGATCCATCAGCCTGTAAGCTGAATGCACTTTGAACTCTCCTCTATTGTTGCCTTTCCATCAAAGCATATCCTCATATGCCTGAAGTCCAGTAAAGTGTCCAGCCATGTTGAGGAATTCTGCCAACCTCATCACTTCCCGTTCTCTCCTGAAGATGAAATTCCACCCTTGTGGTGTCCATAGTTCTGCAATAGTTCTTTGTTGGAACATTGCCAGATTCTAAATATCAGGGAAAAGAGTTTCCAGGTTACCTTTCTCATGCCATTCATCCTTCCAGAATTTGATCTTGTTCCCATTCCCCACTTTCATCTTGAATTTGGGTTTAACTTCCTCCCATAATGCTCTTATGGATCTCCATAAACTGGTCCCATAAGGTGTGGTCACAATCTTAGTCATCCAACTATCTTCATTCTCATATTTGGCACCTATCACTCTTCTCCAAAGTGTTTGGTTTTCATTTGAGTATTTCCACAACCACTTCATTAAGAGTGCTTTGCCATGTAGCTCCATATTCTTTATTCCCAGACCACCGTTCTTCTTTCCAGTTATCACTGCATTCCATTTAACTAGATGAAAGCCTCTATTCTCTTTGTTTCCTTGCCACAAGAACTTCCTTCTTATGTTGTCTAGTCTTTTAGTGATCCCTGGTGGGATGGGAAATAAAGACAGCATGTAAGTTGGGAGAGCATCCAGGACTGAGTCTGTCACGCCCCGAGACTACCCCCGAGACGCGGACACGAGACCTAGGACCACAAGTGATCCCAAGCTAACCCTGTTGGCATGATCATGAGCATACTAA
>JAJOOO010002026.1:0-20150 GCA_029582685.1 Solanum piurae
GGCTTAGAAACTCACATGACAGGCCCCGTTAGAGGTTCCAGCAGGGTCAGTCCACTCGCTCGTTCTAGGCATCGCTTTATGCTACAGAGGATGACCAGAAACGTCAGGATGGCTCTAGTGCTCGTCTGAGTCAAGGCCGAGGTGGTACTCAGTCGGGTTCTTCAGGTTGGGGTGGCCAACCTCTAGGTGCGAGTATACCACCACAGGGTTGTTATGACTGTGGAGAGCTCAATCATTGGTCCAGAGAGTGTCATCTCTGTAGGTCAGCTGCACCAGTTCCACAACTAGTTAGACCCGCACCAAAAGTAGGACCTCCAGCTAGATGAGGTAAGGATTAGGATCGTCGGGGTGGTCATCAAGGTGTACGGGGAGGTCCCTGGGGAGGCAGGACAGGTGGCAGAGTTGATGCACGGGGTAGAGGCGCCCAAGGTCACTTTTATGGAGCTCCAGCTAGAGCAGAGGCCGAGTCAAATGATGTGATTACAGGTACAATACTTTTATGTCATCAGCCCGCCTCAACTTTAATTCATCCAGGCTCCACTTATTCTTATGTTTCTATATATTGCGCTCCTCGATTGATTATGAGCCCTGAGTCCTTAGCAATGCAGTTACGCGTTTCGACCCCGATAGGGGATTCTTTAGTAGTGGATCAGATCTTTATATGTTGTTTGGTGACTATTCATGGGCGAGACACTCGGGCTGATCTTATTTTACTTGATATGTTTGATTTCGACATGATTCTAGGAATGGAGTAGTTATCCCCTCACCCAGCAATTTTGGATTGCTATGTCAAGACCGTTACTTTAGTTATGCCTGGTATTCCGCCGGTAGTGTGGATGGGCTCTTGTAGTCGCACGCCGGTTAGGGTGATTTCTTGCATTTTGGCTTAGAGGTAAATATCTAGAGGATGTTTTGCTTACTTTGCTTATGTTCAAGATGTTAGTAGGGAGGGTCCTACGATTGATTTAGTGCCTGGAGTCCGAGAGTTTGTTGATGTGTTTCCTGCCGACCTGCCTGGCATACGCCCAAATCGTGCTATTAATTTCTCCATTGACTTGGAGGTGGGTACACATCCTATTTATATCTCACCGTATTATATGCCCCCCACAGAGCTCAAGGAGCTCAGTATTCAGCTTCAGGACCTCTTTGGTAAATGATTCATTCGGCCTAGTGTATCGCCTTGGGGTGCCCCTGTCCTGTTTGTGAAGAAGAAGGACAATGCTATGTGGATGTGTATTGATTACAGGTAGCTAAACAAGGTGATGGTGAAGTACCGTTACCCCATGCCTCGCATTGATGACCTATTTGACCAGCTTTAGGGTGCCGAGGTGTTTTCTAAGATTGATCTGAGATCTGGTTACCACATGTTGAGGACTAGGGAGGACATCCCTAAGACCCTATTTAGGACTCGTTACAACCATTATGAATTCCTAGTAATGTCTTTTGGGTTGACTAATGCCCCTGCTGCTTTCATGGACTTGATGAATTGTGTATTCAGGCAGTACCTTGACTCTTTTGTTATAGTTGTCATCGATGATATATTGGTATACTCACGGAGCCAGAGTGAGCATGAGCA
This sequence comes from Solanum piurae, assembly GCA_029582685.1. NCBI lineage: Eukaryota > Viridiplantae > Streptophyta > Magnoliopsida > Solanales > Solanaceae > Solanum > Solanum piurae. The sequence goes on from JAJOOO010002026.1 coordinate 1,577, forward strand.
ACATTTGAGGATAATGCTCCAGACTTTGAGAGATCATCAGCTTTATGCCAAGTTCTCAAAGTGTGAGTTTTTGGCTCGAATCTGTAGCATTATTAGGGTACGTGGTATCCAAGGATGGCATTATGGTGGATCCGATGAAGATTTAGGCTATCCGTGACTGGGCCAGGCCCATATTTATGACTGCGATTCGTAGCTTCATCGGATTGGCAGAGTACTACAGGCATTTTGTTGAGGGCTTTTATACTATAGCGAGACCTTTGACTCGGTTGACTCGCCAGGATGTTCCTTTGAGTGGCTGGAGGAGTGTGAGAAGAGGTTTTTGTGCCTCAATGAGTTGCTTACCACCGCTCTTATGTTGACTTTTCCAGTTGAGAGAGAGGCATTCATGGTTTATTGTGACACATCCGACATTGTTTTGGGTTGTTTTTTGATGCAGTAGGGCCGGGTTATGTGTTATGCATCGAGGCAGCTTAAACGGCATGAGTTCAACTACCCCACTCATGACTTAGAGTTGGCGGCGGTAGTTTTCGCGCTTAAGATTTAGAGGCACTACCTATATGGAGTGCGTTGTGAGATCTACACTTATCACCGGAACCTTCAGTACATTATGAGCCAGAGAGATCTTAATTCGAGGCAGCACCGTTGGATTGAGCTCCTGAAGGACTATGCCCTCTCTATTCTCTACCATCTGGGCAAGGCGAATGTAGTAGCGAATGCCTTGAGCTGGAAGGCAGTGCGTATGGGTAGTCTAGCCTTCCTTTCTGTTTCGGAGTGGCCTTTAGCTTTGGACATCCAGTCCTTAGCCAACCAGATGATCTTACTAGATTTTTAAGATTCCAGATGGGTGTTAGCTCACGTGGGGGTTTAATCATCTTTGTTAGATCGGATCCGTGGGCGACAATTCGAGGATGAGTCTTTGGTGGCACTCAGAGCTAGAGTATTGTCAGGTGATACTTGGCTGGTCGGCTACTTTAGATTCAGATGGGGTGTTGAGGTTTGCCGACCGATTGTGTGTTCCGAGAATTGGGGGTTTGATTCAGTTGATCCTTAGCGAGGCCTATGATTCTAGATATTCCATCCATCCGAGCACCGCTAAGATGTATCATGACTTGAGGCAACATTACTGGTGGAGTGGTATAAGGAGAGATATCTCAGACTATGTGTCCTATTTCCTGTGTTGCCAGTAGGTGAAGGCCGAGTATTTGAGGCCTGGTGGTGATTTCTAGAGATTACCCATTCCGGAGTGGAAGTGGGAGCGTATCACCATGGACTTCATTGTGGGTTTGCCTAGGAGTTCCAGGGGTGTTGACAACATTTGGGTCATCGTGGATCGATTGACCAAGTCAGCACACTTCCTCCCCGTTCATACTTCCTGTAGTGCCGAGAGATTGGCTTGTATCTACATTCTGGAGGTGGTTCGTCTTCATGGTGTGCCTGTTTCTATAATTTCAGACCAGGGTTCACAGTTTACTTCCAACTTTTGGAGGGTCTTTCAAGAGAAGTTGGGCACCCGTGTTGACTTTAGCACATCATTTCATCTGCAGACTGATGACCAATCGAAGCACTATTCAGGTCGTTGAGGATATGTTGCGGGCATATGTTATGGACTTTGGAGGTCAGTGGGACCAGTTTTTGCCCTTGGCGGATTTTGCATACAACAACAGCTACCACTCTATTATTAAGATGGCCCCATTCGAGGCTTTATATGGTAGGCGTTGTCGTTCTCCGGTTGGTTGGTTTGAGTCTATGGAGCCTAAGCCACGCGACACAGACTTGCTTCAGGAGGCCTTAGATCATGTGAGGGTGATTCAGGATAGACTCAGGACAACTCAGAGTAGACACCACTGTTACACGGATTGTAGGCGTCATCCGTTGAGATTTTTGTCGTTGGTGATAGAGTATTCCTTCGAGTATCTCCCATGAAGGGCGTGATGAGATTTGGAAGGCGGGGCAAGCTTAGCCCCAAGTATAACATGCCTTTTGAGATTTTGAGGACAGTTGGTGAGGTTGCCTATGAGTTAGCTTTGCCTCCAACATTCTCATCTATCCCTCTGGTATTCCATGTTTCAATGCTACGCCGGTATGTTCTAGACGAGTCCCATGTGCTCCAGTATGATGCGGTTGAGTTAGATAATCGTCTGACCTATATTGAGGAGCAAGTTTCCATCTTAGATAGAGCTGTGAGGTAGTTGCGATCCAGAACCATTCATGTGGTTAAAGTCTATTGAAGGCACTGTCCAGTCGAGGAGGTCACTTGGGAGACCGAGCGGGAGGTGCGGGAGTAGTTCCCCAGCTTATTTGAGCCTTCAAGTACTTCTTAACTTTTACTTTCGCGGACGAAAGTTCTTTTAGTAGTGAATGTTGTAATGACCCTCTAGGTCATTTTTGAGTTAATGCATTCATTTCACCGTTTAGAGTGTTCCTATAGCGACCCCAAGTCATTTATGACTTGCTGGCACGGACTGCTCGGTCGCCTGGTCGTTCGTTTGGGTTTTAAACTCATTTCCCTTTTTTGGAGCTTCTAAACCTTGAAAAGTTGACTTTAGTCAAAATATTTGGTTAACGACCTCAAGATGAAATTCTGACGGTTCCATCAGCTCCAGGATGGACAAATTAAGCTTGAAGCATGGTCAAAACGAGTCCCGAGGCCTTCAGTGCGAGTCTGGGACCATTTGGCATTTTAGCCTTTCAAATTTGGCCTAAGATTGACTTTGGTCGACATTCTTGGAAAATGCGCTCGGATGAAAATTCCGTCAGCTCGGTTAGTTCTGGAATGTCAAGTTTGGTCTAGGACGACCCTTTGTTCTCATCCCGATGCACAATAATTTTTCTTGAGCTGTGAAAGGATGTGTTGAATATCACCACCTTGAGATCACTAACTTGAGGCTTTATAAAATCTTGAATACTTCACAAGAATTTGATCTTAAGGTGTGAAAGGATGTGTTGAACATTCCCGTCTTGAGATCACTAACTTGAGGATTTATAAGATCCTTAATATCACACAAGAATTTGATCTTGAGGTGTGAAAGGTTGTGTTGAACATCCCTGCCTTGAGATCACTAACTTGAGGCTTTATAAGATCCATTAATGGAAATATCCGCAAAAAGTCAAGCTTAAGGTGCAAAGGGACAAATGTCGTCCACCTTAAAGCATGAGAATTTAAAGATCCATTCAAGGAAAAAATCCATGAAAATACAAGTTTTAGGTGCAAAGGGACAATTTTGTCCATATTAAGGCATGTAATTGAACACTTTAACTTGAAAAGTTGACAAATTTGAAGACTTGAACCTGCAGAGTTGGAGGATTTGAATACTTCAACTTGTATACTTGGAGGATTTAAAGAGTTCATCTTGAATACTTCAAGGATTTGAAGAATTCTACTTGCATACTTGAAGAATTCGAAGACTTCAACTTGCATACTTGGAGGATTTGAAGACTTCTACTTACATACTTGAAGAATTTGAAGACTTCAACTTTCATATTTGAAAGATTTGAAGACTTCAACTTACATACTTAGAAGATTTGAAGACTTCAACTTGCATACTTGGAGGATTTGAAGACTTCATCTTGCAAACTTAAAGGATCTGAAGACTTCTAATTTCATACTTGAAGAATTTGAAGACTTCGATTTGCATATTTGGAGGATTTGAAGACTTCTACTTGCATACATGAAGAATTTGAAAACTTCAACTTGCATACTTGAAGGATTTGAAGAATTCTACTTGCATACTTGAAGAATTTGAAGACTTTAACTTGCATACTTGGAGGATTTGAAGAATTTGAAGACTTCAACTTGAATACTTTCAAACTTAGAGGATTTGAAGACTTCAACTTGCATATTTGGAGGATTTAAAGACTTCAACTTGCAAACTTGAAGGATTTGAAGACTTTGACTTGCATACTTAGAGGATGAAGACTTCTACTTACATACTTGAAGGATTTTAAGACTTCAAATTGTATACTTGAAGGATTTAAAGGCTTCAACTTGCATACTTAAAGGATTTGAAAACTTCAACTGGCATATTTGAAGGATTTGAAGACTTTAACTTGCAAAGTTGAAGAATTTAAAGACTTCAACTTGCATACTTGACTGAATTTAAAATTTTCAAGCATACTATTAAATAAACTCATATTTTATAAGGATTTACCCCCCTATTGAACCATCAACACTTCGTGCAAGTCTGAAGTTTGATGAAAATAGAAAATAAAACAAAATACTACTTTCATATGACATATTAAGTGGGAGCATGTGGTTTCTTTTAACACCCATGCAACTGAACTTAGAATATGGTTCTAAGAACCTACATACCTCAGTGAAGATGATCAAGTCACAGTGTAGTTCTGGAAAGTGTTTTTTTTGGTGTGTCATACAGAGTTTATACTCTTGTGGGTCAGGAGTGACATGCATTTTAGGCTCATACCTTAAGGAGCATTCTAACTTGCAGTTGAGGAAATAAAAATAAAATAAAATAAGAAGTTACACTACCAATTGGGTTGCCTCCCAATAAGAGCTTAATTTAACGTCGCGGCACGACACAGACACATTAGTTACTCGGTTCCATCTCTTGGACCCTCTCTGATTGGATTATTGTGTATCCTTAGATTTGCCTTTTTTTCAAAGTCTTTCTTAGTTCAGGATTGTAGAGGGTCAAAGGTTCGCCTTGACTCCATGTACTTGACATACACTAGAGTGGAAATCTGTAGAAAACAAAAACAAAACAAGAATGTAAAATTGGAAAATAATTGACTAAACGGCACCAAAATTTGATACGCTCAAATTACACCTCCCTAAAGAAGTATAAGCAATCGTTGTCAAAGAAAGAACTCGACTTGTAGGTTGGGGTCGATCCCACAAGGAATATGGTTTAGACTTAAACTTAACTCACTATTATATTCATTTAGTCAACTTATTTATGATACAAGTAAGTAAATGGCGGGGGGGGGGGAGTTTAAACAAATAATTGATTGTTGTTAAGTAGCGAGTGAGCAGAATTCGAACTTTGTTGTTATCAATGAGAGAGAGAAACTAGGGTGTATGTGTTCTCCATAAGCTCTTAACACGGTAATCCTAATAATAGTAATCCTTTCCTAGTGTATCACATGTAAAGTGGTAAGGTATGTATCCCTAGGTGATTGGTCTTCCAAATAGGGAATTTCACTCCGCACCTTGGTCCGACTACGTGTGTATAATTTACTAACCTTTACATGTACCTCAAATTAGACATCACATCAATGTATGACTTAGTTTTCACCCTCACACAAATTGACATTAGACTATTAGACAGTATCACATTAAATCTTTGTTGATAATTCTTTTCTTATTAACTATCTCCTTGGTCCGGCAAGTAGCAACAAGGCGAGTTCTAATGCGTTCACTCGTTAAAAAGACTTCTAAGCGAAAGAATTACCAATGCATGCATCAACACTATTCAAGAATTACTTACTTATTATTCCTACTTTGTTAATTGCTCGTGGTTTCCACACGCCTAGTTGTGGATTTAGCTACTCATGCTTGAAAGAACACAATTCATATTTTTATAAGAAGAATTCATGAACTTATGTATTGAGTAGAAGAAACCCGTAATCTCCAATTGAAATTCAAAGCAAAAATGTTATACATTGAAATCCAGAAATCAAATTGCTAAAGTTTGCAAGTTAATTCCCAAGAAAATATCAAGAACTAAAAATAAAAAATAATGTCTAACCAAATAAGAAGAAGAAAAGAACCCTAAAAAGTATCTCTTATCAATTGATCTACTCCCAAAATAATTATTTTTATGAACTATTTATAAATATAGAAAATCCTAAATAAAATATCTGAGTCCAAATTATATTAGGAATCCAAAACCAAAAGGAAGTGGATTCTTTTTTTTTCGCCGCGTGAGCTGTCTACGTGAAAGTTCGAAACTGCCTCAAATTTTTGATTCTGCACCGCCATGGATCAATTGGCATGTGCGTTGAGAGACTGCCATATGACAACTTATTCCTTCAACTTAAATTCTCTTGCAATTGCGGCAATATGCACCTTATATATTTATATATTATTATATTCAATTTAATCTATTAAGTTGTCTGCTTGATTTCCTTTCCTCAACCTTTCATCTTTAATTCGTTTTAGTTTCAAACTTCTTTATTCTTTCATCAACTTAATCCTACAAATAAAATATATTATTTAGCACAATCCATAAAATTCACACTCAAAAAGGACAAATATAAATGATAAATATGAGGCAAATAATGATAAAAATATATATTTTTGACCTCACATCAACACTCCACACTTAAACGTTTGTTCGTCCTCGAGCAAACATTAAAGCTCATCTCAAAAGAACTACAACTAGGAATGTCATCACTTTGGTTGACACAAACAATTAGGCCATGTACAAATTTTAAAACGTCAAGTACAATTTCCGTTCATTATGCAAGACATCCAAATAAATAACAAACATCTAATCTCCTAACCTCAAGAAAGGACTTTGAACTCATCAAATTAAAGGTTGCTCACCTACTCTCATAAAAAAAAAGTTAATAAAATCATCTATCTATCATGAAAAAAGTGCCCTCACAAAAATAAATAGTACACACACTCAATTCAAAAGATTGAATATAAATTAAGGACTTCATATCAAGAACAATTCTCACGCTCACAAATAAATCACATGTATGCACAAAGAATCATAGACTTTCTCATTATGTACATCTCCACTAATTAAGCATGCTTGAATAGAATCAAATAGGATTTTGACGGGTTGTAATGTAGGCTAGGGGACGGGTAGAAAAACTATATAATAGTGACTTACACTTCATTAAGCACTTTGCAATTTTAGACTCCATCACCCATTATTTTCTTCTCTTTATTTTCAGCCCTCTCTTCAACAATTATTTTACAACTAATGCTCATCATGACAAGAATGCTTCAATCTATTATTTTTTTCCAGAGGTTTTGCACTAGCCACCTTTAATTCAATGCTTTGAGGCTCAAGTGAGGTACACAATATCCTTGCTAGGATCAGGGCCAATGTTTTAAGCATACTTCTGAATTAGCCACCCTCATCTTAAGTTTTTAAGCTTGGTTGAGGTGCACAATATCCACATGGGACCAGGGCCAAAACAGATTTTTCACACATTTCTTAGCGAAACGTGAGATGTGTGGATCTCAATCATGGGCCATCTTATCTTTTACCTCCTCGTGTTCCATTAGCTACAAACCAAGCATTTTCAACCTTTTCTAGTTCTACCATTGTTCTCATTTTTCTTCTTACATAGTGCATTAAGGATTTCTTTTTGGCTCAAATAGAATTATGGTATCAATAAAAAGGAATTCGGCTCAATCATGTGGTTTACAAGAAAAATATAGGTTAAAAGGCTCAAAAGGGTTAACTAGTGATATAATATCTGAAAAGGCTAAAATTTACAAGACAAATCAAAGAAAGCCTATTATCATCTCCTAAACAAAGCAACACTTTTTATTTCACTTCAATAACATGCAGGACAAGTTCTAGACTAAGATGCAAAATATGGAATAAACAGATTCTCACCACACATGGGACAAGTATCAATCAAGATGGATCAATTCCACTTCTACAAGAGACAGGATCATAACAAACTACAAAATAAAATAAGCTATATACAAAGTCACAACCATGAACCTATATGTCAAAGAGTTTGTAATTTCACTATCAATCAAGCATTCACAAGAAAATACTACTAAAAAATTAGGCCTAAATAGCAAGTATGACACCACTCAAAAGAGTTTTTTCTTTTCTCTAAAAAAAATTTAAAGAAAACTTATTCCTAAAAATAAATAAAAGACACTCGGTTCAAAGGGACTATCCTCATGAAAAATACCAAAAACAAAAGCTAAGGAACCCATCCTAAAATAAAAGACTCAATAAAATAGTAAAAACTAGTAATTCATTCCTCCACCCCTCATTAAAAATATGCCATATCCCCAAAGCATCAAATAAAATTTAAAACAATGGTTAGGAAAACTCCCTGAGGCCTTTAGGCCTAGCTAGTAGCATGCTCTCTTTATTTTCATCAAGGGGCGTCACCCCACACTTAATCTCTAATATGCTTCTATTTATTTTTTGGTACTCAGACTTCCCCTAATTTGCAAAAAAGCAAGACCAAAAGAAAAAAAGTGACACTAATAAAATAAAAATAAAATAAAATAAGAAGTTACACTACTAATTGGATTGCCTCCCAATAAACGCTTAATTTAACGTCGCGGCACGACGCAGACACCTTAGTTACTCTGTTGCATCTCTTTGACCCTCTCTGATTGGATTGTTGTGTATCCTTAGATTTACCTTTTTTCAAAGTCTTTCTTAGTTCAGGATCGTAGGGGGTCAAGGGTTCACCTCGACTACGTGTACTTGACATACACTAGAGTTGAAACATGTAGAAAATAAAAACAAAACAAAAAATGTAAAATCAGAAGTATAAGCGATCGTTGTCAAATAAAGAACCCAACTTGTAGGTTGGGGTCGATCCCACGAGGAATATGATTTAGACTTAAACTTAACTCACTATTATATTTGTTTAATCAACTTATTTCCAATACAAGTAAGTAAAGGGGGGGTGTTTGTGAAACAAATAACTGATTGTTGTTAAGTAACAAGTGAATAGGATTCAAACTTTGTTGTTATCAATGACAGAGAGAAACTAGGGTGTATGTGTTCCCCATAAGCTCTTAACGCGGTAATACTAATAATAGTAATCCTTTCTTAGTGTATCACATGTAAAGTGGTAAGATATGTATCCCTAGGTGATTGGTCTTCCAAATAGGGAATTTTACTCTGCACCTTGGTCCGACTACGTGTGTATAATTACTAACTCTTACCTTTACCTCAGATTAGACATCACATCAATGTATGACTTAGTTTTCACACTAAATCTTTGTTGATAATTCTTTTCTTATTAACTATCTCCTTGATCCAGCAAGTAGCAACAAGGCGAGTTCTAACGTTTGCGCTTGTTAAAAAGACTTCTAAGGGAAAGAATTATCAATGCATGCATCAACACTATTCAAGAATTACTTAGTTATTATTCCTAGTTTGTAAATTGTTCATGGTTTCCACAATCCTAGTGTGGATTTAGCTACTCATGCTTGAAAGAACACAATTCATATTTTTAGAAGAAGATTCATGAACTTACGAATTGAGTAGAACAAACCCGTAATCTCCAATTGAAATTCAAAGCAAAAATCTTATAAACCCAAATCCGAAAATTAAATTGCTAGAGTTTGCAAGTTAATTTCCAAGAAAATATTAAGAATAAAAGTAAATAATAATGTCTAACCAAATAAGAAGAAGAAAAGAACTCTAAAAAGTATTTCCTATCAATTGATCTCCTCCCAAAATAATTATTTTTATAGACTATTTATAAATATAGAAAATCCTAAATAAAATAATTGAGTTCAAATTAAATTAAGAGTCCAAAACCAAAAGAAATTGGATTCCTTTTTTTCCGCCGCGTGAGCTGTTCGGGTGAAAGTTCGAAACTGCATCTAATTTTTGATTCTGCACCGCAATGCATCAATTGGCCAGTGCGTTGAGAGACTGCCATGTGGCAGCTTATTCCTTCAACTTAAATTCTTTTGCAATCCGAAATTTGCAGCAATATGCACCTTATATACTTATATATTATTATATTCAATTTAATCTATTAAGCTGTCTTCTTGATTTTCCTCTTCAACCTTCCGTCTTTAATTTGTTTTAGTTCCAAATTTCTTTATTTTTTTATTAATTTAATCCTACAAATAAAATATACTATTTAGCACAATCCATAAAATCCTCGCTAAAAAGGGACAAATATAAATAATAAATGTAAGGCAAATAATGATAAAAATATATATTTTTGACTTCACATCAATCAGCTGAAAGACTTGCTAGATAAAGTCTTTATCATGCCTAGTGCTTCACCATGGGGTGCGGCAGTGTTATTCGTGAGGAAGAAATATTGCTCACTGAGAATGTCTATCGATTACTGACAGTTGAATAAGGAGACTATAAAGAATAAGTATCCCCTTCCGAGGATCGATGACTTGTTTGATCAGTTACAAGGTTCTAAGTGCTTCTCAAATATTGGTTTAAGATACCACCAGGTACGAGTACGGGAGAAAGACGTTCCAAAGATAGCTTTTAGAACCATATATGGACACTTTGAGTTCTTGGTCCTGTCTTTTGGATTAACTAATGCCCCAGCAGTGTTCATGGACCTGATGAATAGTATATTCAGGCCGTATCTAGACTTGTTTGTGATTGTATTTATTGATGATATTTTGGTGTATTCACGTTCAAAAGCTGAGCATTCAGATCATCTACGAGCACTCCTTCAGGTTCTTCGAGACCGAGAACTTTATGCAAAGTTTTCTAAGTGTGAGTTCTGGTTGTACTCTCTAGATTTTTTAGGCCATATTGTATCAGATGCAGGCATTATGGTTGATACACAAAAGATTGAGGCCGTAAAGACTTGGCCCAAATGCATGACTCCGACTGAGGTTCGTAGTTTTTTAGGGTTAGTTGGGTACTACAAAAGGTTTGTAGAGGGGTTTTCTTCACTTTCAGCACCATTAACAAAGCTGACTAAAAAATAAGTTAAGTTCAAGTGGACTCAGGCTTGCGAGCATAGTTTCCAGGAACTGAAGGATAGGTTGACATCAACATCAGTTCTACCATTGCCAAAAGGTTCAGAGGGCTATGCAGTGTACTGTGATGCTTTTGGTGTTGGGTTGGGATGTGTTCTAATGTAACGTGGTAAGGTTATCGCATATGCTTTAAGGCAGTTGAGGAAGCATGAGAAGGACTATCCGACCCACGATTTAGAGTTTGCTGCAATTGTGCATACGTTAAAGATCGTGAGACACTGTTTGTATGGCGTTCATGTTGACATCTTCACAGATCATAAAAGCCTTCAATATATCTTTAGACAGAAGGAGTTAAATTTGCGACAGCGTAGATGGCTTGAGTTACTGAAAGACTACGACGTGGATATTTTATATCATCCAAGAAAGGTGAATGTGGTAGCAGATTCCCTCAGTCGAAGATCTATGGGTAGTTTATCCCATTTAGGTGTTGAGAAGCATGAGCTAGCGCGAGAGCTTCATTAGTTAGCTAGCTTTGGAGTCATATTGTTAGAGGCAGACGACAGTGGGATCACAATTCAGGACATAGCCGTATCATCTCTAGTTGTAAAGGTAAAAGCACATCAACATGAAGATCCTAGATTAGAGAAGCTTAGAGCCAAGGTTTAGAATCAGTAGTCTTTAGCATTTGATATAACAGGAGATGGAGTTTTCAAATATACCGGTCGATTGTGTGTTTCGGATGTGTCAGGGCTTCGACATCAGATTATGGCAGAGGCACATCATTCCCATTATTCCATTCACCCTAGTTCGACGAAGATGTACCATGATATTAAGGAGATCTATTGGTATCATGAGATGAAGAAAGACGTTGCTGAGTTTGTGGCACAGTGTCCTAACTGCCAACAGGTGAAGGTTGAGCACCAAAAGCCCATTAGGCTAGTCCAGGAGATAGTCATTCCTTTGTGGAAGTGGAAAGCAATTAATATGGATTTTATTATAGGGTTACCTCGATCGCGTCGTAAATTTGACTCAATTTGGGAATTATTGACAGACTAACAAAATCATCCCACTTCTTACCAGTCAGGGCTACTTTTACAGCCGAAGACTATGCAGGGCTCTATATTAGAGAGATTGTTAGGCTACATGGTGTCCCAATATCTATTATCTTTGATAGGGGAGCACAATTTACCGCTAACTTCTGGAAGTCCTTCCAAAAAGGACTGTGGACATAACTTAATCTTAGTACATCCATTAACCCTCAAACAAATGGCCAGGCTGACCACACAATTTTGACACTCGAGGATATGTTACAGGAGTGTGTGCTACACTTCAAGGGAAGTTGGGATGACCACTTGCCTCTTAATGAGTTCGCATATAATAATAGGTATCATTCCAGCATCGGGATGGCAACTTATGAGGCTTTGTATGGGTGAAAATATAGATTCCTCATTGGATGGTTCGAGGTAGGTGTGTCAGGGTTGATTGGACCCGACTTAGTACAGTAGACAATGGAGCAGGTTAAGCTCATTCACGAGAGGTTGCGAACAGCTCAAAGCCGACATAAGTCATACTCAGATGTGCGACGAAGAGACTTAGATTTTTATGTCGATGACTGGGTATTCTAAAATGACTCGCCTATGAAGGGTATTATGCGATTTTGAAAGAAAGGCAAGCTTAGTCCAAGGTTCATTGGGCCATACCGGATTCTTTGGAGGATAGGACGAGTGGCTTATGAGTTAGAATTGCCTTCGGGGTTAGAATATGTTCATCCAATTTTCCATGTATCGATGCTACGGAAATGCGTAGGAGACCCTTCCTGGGTTGTTCCAGTTGAGAATGTTTAGATCACAAAGAAGTTGTCCTACGAGGAAACTTCAGTTGCCATATTAGATCGACATGTCCATAAATTAAGGACCAAAGAGGCGGCTTCAGTTAAAGTATTGTGGAGAAATAAGAATAGAGAAGAGGTGACCGAGGAAGCTGAGGATGGCATGAGGTCCAAATATCCTCACTTGTTTCATACCCCAGGGTGATGGCCTATCAGTTTATATTAGAGCAGTAAGGTAAGATACCTATTTGATTTTTTTTATATTGTTGCTCATTATTATGGTAGTTGTCGTATTTTTGCTAGCACTATTATTGCGGAGATATAGTGCTTAGTTATTTATGTCATCCTATGAGACGCCTAGGTTAGAATTTCTGCGTTTCAGGTTCTGGATAGTCACATTTACAAAGGATACTCTACCTAAATTTTGGCAACTCCCAAAGACTTAACCGCGTGACTCAGATTGTTCATTCGAGGATGAATGTTTCTAAGGGGGGAAGGATGTAACACCCCGAATTTTTGAAATGTCTAAATTAACTCGTACCTTCATGGAAAGATAAAGAGGGTGAGTAATAATTAAGAATGATGTGGTATGTCATATTTTAAGTGTTCAAGAGTTATATCTCAAGTTTTGAAGTTAGGTAAGTGACAAGATAATTAAGAATGATTTGGTATGTCATATCTTCTTCGACTTTTTCTCCATTTTTATAGTGAAGAACCATAAAACATAGAAAACCCATATGTAGGATCAACCAAATTATAGATTTTCTCGACTTAAGTCCTTGACAAAATTTGTTCTACGCATTGAGCTCGTCAATATGGTATAATTTATTTTATCGATTTCATAGCATATCATACTTTGGTGTTGGGACAATAAGGGCTTGGACATATTTTAAGGTTTTGAGGTGTATTACGAACTTAAGATCAAGGTAAGACCCTTCTTTCATTGACTCTAGCTTTGATAAGTCGCAAATAGAAATTTGCGACGAAAATACATATCTTTTATCGGATTATTGTGGTATCTTCTATTCTTGTGTGTTGATTATGCTCCTGCCTTGTTGTAGTATCGAAGGGAGGTTGTGTGTAAAGCTCGTTAGGCCACGTGAATTCTGCGAAAAAGGTATGTTAAGGCTAGTCCCTTCTTACGACATGTTTCCTTAAAGCTTAGGAGCAATGTAATTGGGTTGTTATAGTTGTTATACTTGTAGCAATTATTGTTGATTGTTGGCTGCTCGAGTGGATATAATTCTCCCTTGTCGGGATTCTTATTCAATTAGTAGCGTCCCTATGTTGGACGACTTAGAGGCTATTCGTATAGGTTGCTTATAGCTAAATTGCTCACTTCTAGCCTATTGGATTGTTATTGTTGCCCTTGAGAAAATTGTGGTTAGTTGCATGAATGCGATATATGCCTAGAAGGGCTATGTTCTGCTTACAGAGCTATAGTGATGCCTAGAAGGGTTATGAGTTGGATACGGGGCTATATTGATGCCTAGAAGGTCTATGAGTTGCCTACAGATCTATATTGACGCCGAAGAAGGCTATGTGCTGCCTACAGGGCCATGTTGTTGCCTAAGAGGGCTATGAGTTGTCTATAAGCTATATTGATGCCTAAGAGAGCTATGTGCTACCTACGAGGCTATATTAATACCTAAGAGGGCTATGTGACTGCCTACGGGGTAAGGTGACTACCGATAGGGGTATATAGACTGATTGGCACCTTCTAGGCTTATGGGGGCCTGGATAGGTGGCCTTGTTTGCTATTTGTACCTGTCGAGCTTATGGGGGCTTGGTTAGGTTGTTGTTTTATTGTTTTTGATAAGTTTATATTTAGGAGCAGGTCAGTACACTTATCTTATCCTTGATTTATTTATCGGATTACTCCAGTATATTAGGATACCTACTCATAGTCGATTACCTTTCATAATCGGTACATTATTTTATACTGATGCCCCATTGCCTGGTGGTACTGCATTCATGCCTCCAGATCCCGACAGATGACCCTGTAGACCTCCTCAGCAGCATGATTGACTTTTATCTGGTTGGCTAGTCCCTTTGCTCAGGAGCTGCCAGAGTTGGGAGGTTTGTTAGCTTTTGTTGGGAGGTTTGTTAGCTTTTGTTGTATATATTTTTATGGGTAAGTTGGGGCCCTGTATCTCCAATCTTTACTGCTCTTAAAGGCTTGCAGATTAGTGTGTGGTGTGTATAGCTACGTTATGGCCATGCTGGCCTAGTTTGTTGGTTTGTTGAAGCTTGTTAGTTGTTTGATGTATTGTCTTGATATATACCTATTTTCAGTTTCGGTATAGAGATCATGGTGGCCTCGACGGCCTAATTAGGACTTCTGTGCTAGTTGGCTATTTCTTTACATGAACTCTTGGGAGTAGCTGTTTCTTTTATAGATCTATTGACAGGGGCCTTATCGGTCGAGGGCTTAATTTTAAGTTGAGATATACTTGTCTGTTTTCTTTATTGCGTGTGGTTGCCATGTGCTAGTAGCAAATATTTCAGTAGGGTCAGCTCGGGCCTGAGTTCTGGCATTAGGAGCCAGTTGAGCCCCTTGAGTTTGGGTCGTGACATATATGACTAAGGAACTCTTGCTCTAATTGTTCCCAACAATTTATAGAATTAGGCTTGAGATATGTGTCCCAATCAAAAGCATTTTCTTTGAGAGATCGAACGAACTCTTTAACGAGATAATCACCATATGTCCCAGCATCATTGAAAGTCTCGATATAGTGAGCTATATATTCTTTGGGATTTTCTTTGTCATCAAATTGTTGAATATTAGGAGGTTGATAGCCCTAAGAAATTTTCAAGCTATTAATGATTTGTGTACATGGCATTGCATATGTGGGAGAAAATTTGAATGAAGACTCAAATTTATCTTTGATAGCCTCTATGATTAGGTCATTCAATTGAACAATGTGAATCAAACCTTCAGTAGAGAGATGAATCTCTTTGATCTTTGTTTGCTTTATGCAAGACTCGTCTTCATCTTGAATTTTAAGACGCTTCGGGGGTGCTTGACTCGATCTTCACTAAATCATGTTTTCTCTCTTATTTGTTAGCTTGGAAAGTTTAGCATCTTTTTCATGTGTGCACTTTGTCAAGCCTTCAATCACTTTTGTCAAGCTTGCTAGTTGTTCTTCTATAGTGTAAGTCATTTTGATATTCTTTGATGCTTGAAAAGTTGAGATGAGAGGTAGAGATTGTCCCACTGGGCGTGCTAGTATTGGTAGACAATAAAATTCACATCGAGAAAAAAATAATCAAGTACGGAAAAATATCGCAACAATCGTATTTATTGATTTCAAAGTGCGATTGTTACAATCTCTATTATTCCTCTAATTTGACTTTTTGTATATAAATTCAAGTGCTTTTGAGCTTGATGTTTAATTTGAATTTGTTCTTGGACTTTAATCTTGGATTCAAGAGCCTTTGGAGTTTGTTCTTGAATCTTTGATGAATTTGAACTTGATCTTGACTTTATACTTGAATTCATGGGCTTCAAGCTTGATCTTGAATCTTGTTGTCACGCCCCGAGCCTACACCCCGGATGTGGCTGGCACTCGAGAACCATTGCTGGCCCCAAGAGAATCCTTGGTCTGACTTACTTACTCAACGGAAGACTTAACTTAGGAAATACAACCCACGTAATAATCTTAAAAGATTATAACTTAGCCAAAATGGCAACTCAAGTCTTAAACGTATACAACTTAAATGAATAAGACTAAAGAACTATAACTATCTGTCTATGAAGCCTCTAAAACAAAAAGGGATGTCGGGATAAACACGCCGATCATCCTAACAATGAAATACTGAAAGCAAAAGAAAATGATCCCTACGGAATGCAAAGAGGCTCACCAACTGAATCTGAGTGCTCAATTGGATCAACGAGGCGCTGGGTGATGATCCTGGTTACCTATGTCTGCATCATAATAAGATGCAGGCCAACTGGCATCAGTACATTGAATGTACGAGTATGCAGTTGGAATGCTAAACATAACATAGGCTTGAAAAGAACCTGAAAGGAACACTTACCTTGACTTTACTCAACCCTTGAACAACTTAACTAAAAAAAAGCAATAAAACACATGCAATATATAGAAAACTTTAAAATGTTGAAAACAACTCAGTTCGTTAAAGAAATGCAATAACAAACTCAACTTTACTCATGTAATAAAGTAATATAGTTTATGTGGGAGTTTCTCTAACCGACAACCACCACTATGAGCCTAAGTGGTGATACATCATCTTACCCACACTGCCAGAACTGTTCTATACTTTGTCGTCATATAGAACGCCTTAACTAAGTGGATCCACTAGTCTATGCTAAAAAGTAACTTAAGGAGTCATCTAAAAAGTATGATCCGTTACTACCCATGATGGCTACATGGTTTATGGAGACTTGAGTTAATATGAACTCGCATCCCCATATTGGTGCTCAATACTACTCCTAAAATATGCTTAGCTCATATGATTTAAATCAAACTTCTTTCTTTGGTTTGAGATAATTACCCAAAACTTTAGCTTAAAAGCTCTCTTGGAAAATCGGTGTTTCCCTTTCTTGTTCAAACGTGAAACATTTTAAACTCTTGGGAATACTTAGTTCCCTTATAGCTTTTTGAGAAATGAACTCAAATTTTTACTCTTTGCTTAACTCGAAACTTAAGTCTTAAAACAAAGTTAAAACGTTTGTGAAAGACTTCTGAAAACTTTTATAAACTTCTCTTGACTTGCTTCTTAACTTCTACACTTGACTCTTAACTTTCCTTGAATTGAATTATGGATTCAAGGTTCATGATCTCATGTTTTTGGATGATTTCATGATTTTTAGATGTACCTAAGAGTGTTGAAATCAACTAGAAAACATAGGTACATTGCTAAGGAACTAGTACGAAAAGTTAGGAAAGAAATAGGAAGAACTGGGTCCCTGGCGTTCTGAGGCGCGGGGCCCAGAGCACAAACTTCAGATCTGAAGTTGGGGTGCTCTGGCTGGCGCGTCTCCCCAGAGCCCAGACTTTAGGCTCTAAAGTGGGCCGCGATACCTCAAGCCTCTGCCCAGAAAATTTCCAATTTTTCTCCTTCGTTTTTCATCTCTAAACCCTCCAAACTCCAATGGTTCTTTCTCCAAATGTTTAGAATCGACTAAACCCTCAAAATACATCAGATTCTACTCGAAATCACACCTAAAAACATGAATCAAACTCAAGAAAACTTCAACAACACAACCCACAAGAATTCAAACGAATTTCATCAAGAACTCAAAGGATTTACTTTCAAATCTAATATACTTTGCTGAATTGATTCATGATTGGCGCGTGGGTGAACTAACCCAACGCTATGTGATCTCACATACCTCGTAGGGATCACCCCTTGTAACACCCCGTATCCTAGATAGACCAAAAATGCAGATTTTGAGAAGTTGCAGGTGCAACTTACGGTCACCATCCACGGACCGTAGGTTAGACCACGGCCCGTGCTGGTGGTCCGTGGTTTACCACTGCAGCCCCTCCCCAGAACTCAGTCAGAAAATTGTCTAAGTCCCGACTCACGGACAGACCTACGGTCCATAGATCAGACCACGGACCGTGGTCTGTGTCCGTTGATCGAGACCTCCTTTGCCCAGCCTCTGATTCAAACTACGGTGGACCAGCATGGACCATCATTCGATCCACGGTCCGTAGGTTTGACCATAGATGAGAGTCAACAACCAGTTAGCTGAAAATTATTGATGGGTCAACTTCAGATGGTCATAACGTTTAGCACAAAATTAATTGTGTGTCCCAAAACATATCGTATGATAGATAATTGAATTATCTTTCCAACTCCGCCAAGTTTTCTTAAATCCGACCTCCGAATAAAGAGTTATGCTCGTTTTAGTGAAGGCCTGTCGGGCAGACCCGACCTACGGACCCAATCACGGACCTTCGATTGATCGACGGACCGTAGGTCCAATCCGTAGGTCACTCCGACAGCAGTTAATTCAGGGTTTTTTTGGTCTTTTCCTATTTCGTTTAACCCATAAGATACGTCGTTTAGACCCTAAATCATGATATTTTAATCAGTTTAAGCCTAGGAACATAACTAGAATTTACCTAAGTCAAATCATTAATCAAACTTAGAAGAATTAGAACGCTAAGAGGAGAAAAGAG
>JAJOOO010002028.1:0-28339 GCA_029582685.1 Solanum piurae
TCATTTTTCCATAATTTTTGGGGCCCACTTGCCACATGTCATCTTTTCATTAATTATTTTGCCACATCAGCGAGAGTGTATCACACACATTTTACATTTTTCACTTATTATCAAAAAATGTCTAATAGGAACAAAATTTGAATAGACAAAAGTGTTCAATAGATATTAACCTTAGTTGAGGTGTCTAAGTGAAATATGCGGACAACTTTAAGGGGTTGTCGATGACTTAAGCCTACTTTTTTCATGAGCATCATCTAGCACAATCTCTTTTTACTTTTTATTTTTTACTTATTATATTTGACAAATATAGAAAAGGATATTTTTGAGCCATTAGATGGAATGAGGCCATTTTTGAGCCATTATTTATTCAAGTTGTTGAGGGAAATATTGCATAAATACTTGACTTTTTTATAAATTTATTCACTTCGAACACAACTTATGACATACGTGATTGAAATAATAAATTTTGTGTATCAATTTACAAATTTTGGCTGGTGTTGGAAAGTCACCATATATGACTGAAGTGCAATCAATTTTTATCCTTGTACTTAAGGCATGTATGTCACTAAGTGTAAATGTTGGTTAATTGATTATTTCTTTCGATTAGAAACAAAAACTTATTTTTGTTGAATTTCAATAATTTAACACATGATTTAATGCACAAATATACTTCAAATGATAATTGATTTAAACGTGTGATCTTATGCAATTTGTGAATTCTTGTATTATTATACGTATTATCAGGTATAGTAAATGTTTTAAATTTTTTTTTTTATCAATTTAAACAATTAAGAGAAAAAATTAATTATATTTTTCTAACTTTATCCTTAACATTAATTATTCTAAAATTAAGAGGCACTAGATAAAGATTAAAGAATTAATAATTAACCACAAAAAGATAAATAAATTGAACTCTATGTGACGAAAGCAATGACCTATAGGCTATAGACCAATTGATCACGTGACTACTTAGAAAACAAAAACAAAAATCGAAAAAATTAAGGCATCTACACAACTATATATACTTCGTGTATGTATGTATGTACAACAAACAAATCAATACTTTGGCAATTTTGAGAAATTTTTTTTCTTAATTCTTCTTCACTTGTTAATTCATACAAAATAAAATGGCTAATGATGAGGTGATTCTGTTGGATTCTTGGCCTAGCATGTTTGGTATGAGGTTAAGGATTGCACTTGCTGAAAAAGAGAGTTAATATCTTAGATGATCACTTAACTTTGATTAGTTTACTTAGAAAGTCACTCAACTTTGAATAGTTTACTTAGAAAGTCACTCAATTTTGTTTTATCACTCAAAAGTCACTCAACTATTGATATTTTACTTAGAAAGTCACTCAACTATTGATATTTTACTTAGAAAGTCACTCAACTAATGATATTTTACTTAGAAAGTCATCCAATTAATTTAAATACTTTCTTCATTAAATTTTGTTGAAATACAATATCATTTTAAACTAATTTTAAAAAAATAAAAAAAATCTCAATTTAACTATTTTATTGAATTTTGTTGAAATATATATATTTTTAAAAATAATAAAAGATCGCTATTGTGCATCTTTCTTATTACTCCTTTTAATTTAGTAAAAGATTGCTATTTAAAACGTATAGTGCAATTGACAAATTAAAATTAAAACTTACAGTAGCATTGCTTATAATTTAATAAGAAATAATAAATGATTGTTATTTTAAATGTACAGTAGCAATTAAGAGAAAAAATTGCTTTTCTATTCTCGCAATTGTTTTACTGGAATTAAACGTGCTAAAAAATGTTATTGTTCGTTTTTCAAAAAAATTGTAATTCAATAACTAAAGAAGGTCAATAAATAAGATAATAAAAATAAATATATTATTATTTCTTAAAAAAACAATTTTAAATAAACATTAGATTTTAACAAAATTTAATGAATAAATTATTTAAATTTGTTGGGTGACTTTCTAAGTGAAATACTAATAGTTGAGTAACTTTTTAAGTGAAATATTAATAGTTAAGTGACTTTCTAAGTTAAATATGCAAAGTTAAGTGACCATATGAGATATTATCTCCTGAAAAAGAGATTAAATATGAGTACAAAGAAGAGTATTTGTGGAACAAAAAGTCCTCTGCTTTTGCAGATGAATCCTATTCACAAGAAAATCCCAGTTTTGATTCACAATGGAAAACCAATCTGTGAGTCACTTATTGGAGTTGAGTACATTGAAGAAGTGTGGAAGGATAAATCCCCTTTGCTCCCTTCTGACCCTTATGAGAGGGCACAAGCTAGGTTCTGGGGTGACTACATTGATAAGAAGGTAAAATGATAGCCCTTTCCCCATTTTCTTTTTGGTATTTATTAGCCAATCTAAACTAATTTGGGATTGAAGCATTCTTGTGTTGTGTTGTATTGTGTTGTTAGAGTCCACCTCGATTGGAATAGATTAGTTGTTTACTTATATGAACATAGATAATTCTTTTCTTATGAGCTAACTTTTGAAGTTGATCGAGTCGCACATTAGTTGGAGAATGAGTTGGCGGTCTACTTATATGAATTTGGGCAATCATTTACTGATGAGCTAGCTTTTGAAGTTGAGTTAAGTTCATATATCATATCTTTATATGGTATTAGAGTCAGATCTATCCCTATTTCAAGTCCCAAGGGATTCAATCCAAACACTCATAGACTCTATGCCCGCCTCTGTTTTGGACTTCTGTCCCAAGCTCCATTTGGGCCTTGACGTGAATGTTAGGATTTTGCCCTGATTTTCTTTTCTTATTTGAAGCTTAATTTTTTTTCTTAAAGAAAAGTCAAAGTATTACCATAAATGTTTGAACTTTTTCTGAAATTTTCTTTCATATTTGGTTTATTCTTTCCTTAGAGGAAATGTTTGGAGATCTCTAAATTGAAGATCTCTATTCTCATAGCATAACACAATAGTATCCACAATGTAGACATCTAGAGAGTTTTATTTATGAGGAGAATTATTCTCTCTACCGTTTTAGATTTTTCTTTTATATTAGTTTTAGTTTTCATATAATAATATTATATTTTTAGTATTAATTTTTGTCATCTAATTTATCACCATCTTGATTTATAATTGTAAGCTTCCACATAACGCTCTAATTACCTTCAGAACCCAATAGTGAAGAGGGTGTTAGAGCGCCACATTGTCTCGTTATATAGTTTTAGTCAATCATCACTTCACAAGCTAGACCCCCCCCCCCTCTCTCCGCGCTCTAGATGCTAAGTCGTAGGCCTGAGGGTGTTAGAGGTTAAATTAGCTGAAGAAATGAAATATTGTCTCGTTATATAGTCTTGATTAGTTCTATTCCTCACTTTGTAAACTAGGACCCCCTACTCTATTTTTTGTGGCCATAAGTGTTAATCATTTTCTTTTTCTGTGTTTGTTGAAATTTCAGTTGTATGATACGTCAAGGAAGATTTATACAACAACGGAGACGAACGGGAGGCAGGTAAGAAGGATTTCCTTAAAGTGTTGGAGGGAGCACTTGGAGAGAAGCCTTATTATGGAGGAGATAGCTTTGGTTTTGGGGATATTGCTCTGATTGGGTTCTACTGCCGGTTTCATGCTTATGAGATTTATGGTAACTTCAGCATAGAGGCTGAGTGCCCAAAGCTTCTGGCTTGGGGCAAGAGGTGCATGCAGAGGGACAGTGTGGCTAAAACTTTGCCTGACCAACATAAGATCCTTGAGTTTATACAAATGCTATGGCAGAAGCTTGGAGTTGAATAAACATATGCATATCATAATGTATTGAAAAAAAGCACTTCATTGTGCCTTTTCTTGAGTTGCTGTTTCAAGATTTGAAATGTTTGTTTGATCATAGTGTAAGTTATATTCTACTTGTAACTTGTAATAAAGGACAAGCTCGTGTCTTGTTGAATGTTGGCTTTTGTGATGAGAAGTAATTAGTAGTACTTTTTTCATGACCATCATCTAATACATTAGTCTCTATGTCCCTTTTTATTTGTCCAATTTTGATTTTTGATTTATATCTTTTTACTTATTATTTTTGACAAATCAAGATTTTTTTTTATTTTTTTTAGCTATTATAATCTCAATTTATTTAGAGAGATAGTGTTTTTGAAAAAGTTAGAACCTCTTTAATAAGCAAATTGAATTTGAAATTCTATCAATTAATAGGGGTAAAATGGTAAATTTACTATGTCATTTATTATTTTCTTAATAGGCGTGTCATGTAAAAAATGGACACGTAAATAGGAAGCAGATGTAGTAGAAGTACTATGACGTGTGAAGTTTGTAGACCGTAATGTAGAATACTGATATAGTGTCTAGTAATGTTAAATGATTAATAGTTAATATTTATGAAGAGTATAGTAGTAAATTACTATCGTCTTAATGGTTATTGGTTTACCCAATAACCCAATACTAAAAACATATATCAAACCGATAATCCAATAATCTTTTTTATAAAACCATTAAAACCCCGTAAACCCAATATCAATAACCCAATATCATTTTTTTAGTTCGATTTTTGCACACCACTACTTGATAACTAAAAAAAGCCCATTTCTTTGTTAAAAGAGTCCACTTTGTGAGTACTCTATATTCTAAGATGGCGAAATGGTCTGATGGACCCTTGTACTTGTATGAGTTTGTATTGTCAATCCTTCTACTAAACCGTTTGTCAATTGAACTCTTAAACTCAATAAAACACAATTTAACAAACCCCTCTGACCATTGACCATGCTTATGTGGCATTAAGATGTCTGAGTTGGCAAAAGTGTGTAACTACACGCCTTTTAAGCTAGTGAGGAGTATTTTTACTTTAAAAAATATTTATAATTATAAAAGAAATAATTTTTTTAAACCATTAATTAAAAAAACCTTTCTTTTTCACCCATTACACCAATTTTCAGTCATCTCCATCCCCTGCCAACCCCTTTTTCTTTCTTTTTCACGATCTATTGTCATCTATTTAGCAGATCTTGGGAACCTCCTTGAGTCAACTAATTCACCGATGAAGGTAGAGAGTGGCGCTGGTGGTGCTCGCCGGACAACACTGATATGCAGTGGAGTGAGAGAGAGGCGCGGCTGGTCAGTGGAGAGGAGAACGAGGTGGATGAGGGTGTAAGGATCTAATCATGGCGGCGAAAATGGTGATGGTGCTCGGCTAGATCTAGTGGTGCGGTGACTTAGGTTGTTGGTTTTGTGGAGGTAGGAGGAGGAAAGGAAAATTGTGATGATGTGTGGAGGAGATGAAGGCATGTAATGGAGAGACTATGAGTGGTTTCGCCGGCAAAAATGGCGACGGCAACAACGACTTTGACTATGAAACGGTGGGAATGAGAGAGAATGTAATGGAGTTTTACTTTACAGAGTATAATTTAAAATTTTATTATTTTCCTTTTATTAAACAATTTTGATTAATAATTTCAAAAATAATAATGAAATAATTATGACGTGACATTAATATATTTGATGTGGATATGACATGTCATTTATGTAAAGGAGAGTGAGCTACACACATGGTTGGAGGGGTTTAAAAGGTTCATTTTAATTGAGTTTAAGAGTTCAATTGATAAATAATTAAGTAGAAGGGTTCACAATACAAATGCATACAAGTATAAGGGTCCACCAGACACTTTTGCCTTCTAAGATTGATAATTTGATTCAAGTTTTTGAGGGAAATGTAGCATAAATACTTGATTTTTTTTATAAATTTATTTACTTCGAATACAATTTATGACATACATGATTGAAATAATAAAATTTGCGTACCAATTTACAAATTTTGGCTGGTGTTGGGAAGTCGCAATATATGACTGAAGTGCAATCGATCTTTATTCATTTACTTATGGGTGTATGTCATAAGTATAAATGTTGGATAATTGATTATTTCTTTCGATTATAAACAAAAACTTATTTTATTGAATTTCAACAATTTAACACGTGATATAATGCACAAATATACTTAAAATAATTTTAATTTGAAATATACTCCCTCTGTCCAATAATAGTTGTCCACTATTGACTTAGCAGACTAATTAAAAACTATAAATAGAAGAGTAATTTTATTATATCACCCTTTGTATATAATAAATACAATATCTTGAAAAATGTAATAGAAAAAGGAAAAATTGCAGAAATCTCACCTTTTAGTTTACTTATTACCATTATCCCCTTATAAGTTTTACAAATCTCCAAAATCCCTCATTTTCGCGCATCAGATTAGTGTATCTCGCGCATCAGATTAGTGTATCTCGCGCATAAAATAGTGTATCATGTATAAAATGTACATCAAATTAGTGTATCTCGCGCATCAAATAGTGTATCATATATAAAATGTACATCAGATTAGTGTATCATGTATAAAATGTAATGTATCCTACTTAACGATTAATGTATCTCGCGCATCAGATTAATATATCATCGCTTATATTATTGTATCCATTTTGAGGGATTTCTGTAATTATAAACTTTTAATGGATAGATGTAATTTTGCCTTAAAAATATGTGATTTCTGTAATTTGCCCATAGGAAAATGACTATAATTAATAATAAGGGCAAATTAGAAACTAAGTGTTAAATTTTCATAAAGTTCATAAAATGAATAAATATTATTGAATATTTATTTTTAGTATAGTGAACAAATATTATTAATCAGAGGCAGTAAATTTCAAAATTATAAAGAACAAAATCTCAATCATAAATTGATCAAAACAATAGCAAAACTTTCCAGCTCATTTTACAATAGTAATGTAATTAAGATGCACGTGACTGAAGTGCATTCAATTTTTCGCATGCACCTAAAATGTGTGTAGATGTTCAATTGATTTTATCCCAAAAAATAAAAAATATATTCCTCTAGCCTTAATTACTTATTTATTTTTAAATTGATATATCTATTAAAAAAATAATTATTAATACAGTGAATTTATCATTTTACCCCTATTAATTGTGAAGTGGATGATTTAGAAACTTAAGGTTTTCAAAAAGTTCTATTTTTTTCAAAGTAATTAATTGAGGGTATAATAGATCAAAAAAATTGTCCTTTTTGATTTGTTAAAATTGACAAATAATTAGAGACAACTAAAAAAAGAAAAATGAACAAGTAATTAAGGACAGAGGGGAGTAACAAACTTGTTTTACAATAATGTTAATTTACCAACATTTTAAAACTTTTTCAGTAACATGCCTTTAATTTAAAACTTACTCTCATATTCGAAATTCAAGATCATTTTTTTAAAAAAAACATTATATTTTAATAGCTATAAATTTGAAAATAATATTGTTTCCCATGCATGAATATGAATAAAAAAATCAATCATACAACTAGGGGTATTTTATAGTATGATTTCAAAGTGAAAAATGCCCAAAAAGTCCAAGATAATAGGTAAGCCCTAACCTAAGAAGTCCATATCTTTCCTCTCTCTCTTTTTTTATTTAAATTTATATTTAACTAAAATCTTTGACAGCATAAATATCAAATAATTGTAAAAATAAATAAATAAAAAGTCTAGCTTGACAGTGTAGTTGGCATACATTTCAAACCCCAACCATTTTTCCGTTTTAATTAAAAGCTTGTGAAAGGGCTTTGATATTTTTTTAAAGCAAAATAATAAACCTTAAAGAATATTCACATTGTTTCTTTGTACAGGTCCAGTGGCGGCTCTACACCTTTGGGAAAAATAAAATAAAATAGTATGTTATACATATTTTTATTTAAAAATATCGAGTATTATTTATAGAAAATATAAACTTTTCATAAAAGAGCAAAGAAGTAATAAAAGTTTGATAAATTATGAGTACTATGTCTCAAGAAAGATTAAATAATTGGCTATAATAAACTTCATAAAAAAAATATATTCGAATTTAAAGTCTCCATTTAGATTTGGCTTTAGGCCACCAATTTATTAGAGCCGCCCCTGTGACAGTACAACTCAAAGATATTGGATATGAACGTGTAATCTAAAGTAATTTGTAAATACTTGTATTGCTATATTATATGTTTTAAGTTTTATTCTTCGTTTTATGTGGTTTCTTAGTAGTTAAGGTTTTCATTATTTGTACAAGTGAAACTAATAGTAACTTTTTTACAATTTATATATTACTCAAAAAATTATTTTTGTCCTATTTTCGTGTATGAGCAGAGCTAGAAGATGTAAGGAGATAATTTTAATCTTATTTGTTAAAAGATTACATTATATATGATCAAAATTATATTTTATATATATTTAAAATCAAATATTGAATATTCTTAAACTCTTCGTACTCGATAGTGAGAAATCGTGTGGACGTTATTGCAAGTTTTGTATATTTATGGAGGTTCTCATGTAGCATGTTGAGAAGAATCTTGATATTTCGAATTGTTGAAATGCTTGAAAATAGATGGCATTTGGCCATAGTAAATAGTAATTCTTTTTTTTTTCTTTTTCTTTTTAACAATTTAAAATATTTTAAGGACATACTATTTAAAATCAGATAATTTTTTATTTGATTCTTAAAATATAAATGATATTATATAATATTGTCTAGCCATTTAGCACTTTCCTTATTATAAAATGCAAAATAATAATAATATTTTTTTAATGATATTAAAAATTTATAGTAACAAATAAATTGGAATAAATAAAGCATTAAATTTGGAGAAGATTTCCAAGATAAAAGAGGAACAGAAAATAAATGGAATATTAAATTGACGAAGATTTCGAAGAGAAAAAAAGGAACACAAGAACATATAGGAGCCTCTATTTTTTGAACTTACTATCCATTTGTAATCAAATATTTCAAATTTGAATTTCCATATAAAAAAAAAACTATTACACACTTTTAATTAAATATTTCAAATATGAGTTTATATTAAGAAAAACTATTATTAATCACGTTTTCTTCAGAAATAAACCTATCATATATGAAATTAAATTAATCGAACTCAAATATAAATGTTATACCAAATAAATATAACTTTGGTAAGAGACCACGTGACGAAAGCAATGGCCTATAAATCTTAGGCCGCCCAGAAAAGTCTCGAATATTATAGACTTGCAAAAATCAAGTGTGTGAACATTCCGATGGACCACTATATATACTACGTATATGTATGTGCTCCATACAAATCAATACTTTAACCAATTTTGAGAAATTCTTCTTTCTTTTTTCTACACTTGATTACTTGTTCATACAACAAAAATGGCTAATGATGAGTTGATTTTGTTGGATTCTTGGGCTAGCATGTTTGGTATGAGGCTAAGGATTGCACTTGCTGAAAAAGAGATAAAATATGAGTACAAAGAAGAGGATTTGATGAACAAAAGTCCTCTGCTTTTGCAGATGAATCCTATTCACAAGAAAATCCCTGTTTTGATTCATAATGGAAAACCCATCTGTGAGTCTATTATTGGAGTTGAGTATATTGAAGAAGTTTGGAAGGACAAAGCCCCTTTACTCCCTTCTGATCCTTATGACAGAGCACAAGCTAGGTTCTGGGCTGATTACATTGACAAGAAGGTAAATTCATAGCCCTTTCCCCTTTTCTTTTTAGGATTCATTAACAAGTGATAGCCATTTTTGTTGAAATTTTCAGTTTTATGATTCTACAAGAAAGATATGGACAACAAATGGAGAAGAGCAGGAGGTGGGTAAGAAAGATTTCATAGAATGCCTTAAAGTGCTGGAGGGAGCACTTGGAGAGAAGCTTTACTTTGGAGGAGATAACTTTGGTTTTGTGGATATTGCTCTGATTGGGTTCTACAGCTGGTTTCATGCTTTTGAGACTTATGGTAACTTCAGCACAGAAGCTGAGTGCCCAAAGTTTGTGGCTTGGGCCAACAGGTGCATGCAGAGGGACAGTGTGGCTAAGTCTTTGCCTGACCAACATAAGGTCCTTGAGTTTGTAAAGACTCTTAGGCAGAAGTTTGGACTTGAATAAACATGATATGCATTATCATAATGTGTTGAAAAAAGGGCACTTCATTGTGTTGTTGTTTCAAGATTTAAATGTTTGTTTTGTCATAGTGTTAGTTCTACTTCTACTTTGATTGTAATACAGGACTCTTAGCTTGTCTTGTTGAGTGTTGGGTAGGAATAAATTCTTATGTCTACTGTGGGAAATGGGGTCCCAGGATTACCTCTGCATGCTCCATCAGTATTGCACTTCATTCCTCAGTGGTGGAACCAACCAAGATGTTTTCTAGTCCTTGTATGTAATTCTGGGGCTTTTCCTCTTTGTATTTACAAGTAATCACTTTTTTCGTTCATGATAGACTATATGATTTTACTTGATGAAATGTTTGTTTTGATTTAGTTCTAACTTCTAAACTCTAAATTAAGTTCAAGTGTTCAACTTTCGGAGGTGGTAGGAGTGAGATCGTCAAGGGGGATGCTGGATGTGTGTGGAGAGGAGATTATGGTCATATTTCAATTTCGAACTAAATATTGCATAGTTTGATCATAATTTTGTTTTGTGCACCCAATCATCGGAAACAAAAATTATTTACTATTTAAAGTTTGAAGACTTTTTATGAAATATTTCTAGCTACGGCATTAGATTTAGGTAGGTGTACAAAATCGAATCGAAAATCTAATCGTAAACCGAGAAAAAAAACCTGACTAGTGGTTGGTTTGACTTGGTTTAGTATTGAAAAAAAAAATCCGACTATATTTGTGTTGGTTTGGTTTTAACTAAAAAAAAAACAATCCGAAATCAAACCAACCCGACATTATATATATAATTTTAAAATTTTATTTTATATATAAAAATATTTACTTTGATATAATTTTAAAATATTTCTTATATTTTTTCATAGTTTTTATCTTTTAATATAATATTATTTCAAGTTTGAAACTTAGAATTCTAAATGGTTCAATAAAGATTATAGTCCATAAATGTTGGTAATTATAATAAAGCTTAAATCAAAATCAAATTAATACTAATACAAAAAGAAAATCAATTCAACACTAAGAATGATTTCATTATGAGTAATTTGCAATATTTGTTTTACGCGATTTCATTATTATTATTATTATTATTTTGTTAGATATTTTAATACCATTACTCAAATATTATTTTGTGTTATTTTCTTAAGAAATATCTTAGATAGTTGTATTTTGGTAGGACTAAAGAAATATTTGAAGTACAAGTAAATTATATTTGTATGAATATTTTACCAGAAAAAATCAAAAAAACCCAAAAATCTGAATAACCCGAAAAAATCCGAAGTTGAAAAACCCGAGTTTTATTGATTTGGTTTGGTTTATAGATTTAAAAATCTGACACAAATAATTTGATTTGATATTTAAAAAATCCGAACTAACCCGATCATGTACACCCCTAAATTTAGACATGTGAGAAGAAGATGCATAGAGAGGTTCAATTGAGAGGTGTGAGAGATGTTAATAAGTCTAATAAGAGCTAGAAATAGGTCTAAGAAATCTTGAGGGGAGCTGATTAAATATGATATGAGTTATGATACACCTACAACTTACTGAATAGAGAATCCAAGATTTCAATATAAAAACTTACTGAATAGAGAATCCAAGATTTCAATATAAAAGTCTGAGATTATGATACAATGTTAATAGATAATCGAGCGTGTCTTATTTCATTTTCAATTTTATTAGTATTATATTAGTCTCTAATTTCCTTTTCAACTGTTCTAGAGACCAGTCCACGTGATGAAGTGATGACCAATAGAAAAATCATGAATAATACCAACTTAAACGTATTAATGAAAAAAGAAAATGCAAAAATTTAATTGTGTGAACAATGCTATTTTTGCAAAAAAAGACAAAATGAAAATCAGTCACAGCACTATATATTGAAAAAGGCTGATTGTTTCAAGATTTGAAGTTGTTTGTTTGATTTGGTCATAGTGTAAGTTCTACTTACACTTGTAATAAAGTTCTACTTTTACCTCTCGGATTTTTATCTTTAGTTGAATTCATTACTTTTGGCTCGTGATTAATCTGAGTGATTTTATTTGGTCGCATTGGTCATTGGTTATGCAATTATAAACCATAACCTTTTTTTTTTTTTAAAGAGCACTCTGCTAGCTGTGCTTTTTTGAAATCTAAATAGCAACCCCAAAATCATAAGGGGTTCTTTCGAACCTTATTTGCCGAAAAGATTTTATATTGTATATATAAGATTTAAATTAACTTTTAGGTATGCATAGTAAAAATTGAATTCCTTTTTATTCTTTCCCTATTTACTTATTTATATTTTGAAATTTCTTAACAAAAATCATGACTCTTCACTGACACATAGTTGATAATGATGGACGATAATAATGATGGAAATTTCTAAATCAATTTATTTGACATAGATAACAAGATTTTTTTCCTTACCATCCTAACAACTTTATTTTTTTTCTATTTGTCCTTACTAACAAATTTCATGATCCTTTTTTTTTTTATAATATTAAATTTTATTTTAATCAAATAAAGAAATATTTGGTGAGCCTCTATTGGTGTAGATCTACCAGGCGACGAAAGCGCTGATATATAGGTTACACGAATCTCCAAGTGCTATATATGTATATGTACAACAATCATATCAGTAGTACTAATTTTGGAAAAAAACAATTATTTCTTCTTCTTCACTTGCCTTTGTTAATTCATCTGCAAGGCACGTTCTCAGAAACTAGTACAAAAAATGGCTAATGATGAGGTGATTCTGTTGGATTTCTGGGCTAGCATGTTTGGTATGAGGCTAAGGATTGCACTTGCTGAAAAAGAGATAAAATATGAGTACAAAGAAGAAGAGGGGCTGATCAGTAACAAAAGTTCTCTGCTTTTAGAGATGAATCCTATACACAAGAAAGTTCCAGTTTTGATTCATAATGGAAAACCAATTTGTGAGTCTATTATTGGAGTTGAGTATATTGAGGAAGTTTGGAAGGACAAAGCCCCTTTACTCCCTTCTGATCCTTATGACAGAGCACAAGCTAGGTTCTGGGCTGATTACATTGACAAGAAGGTAAATTCATATATAGCACTAATTAGGATTTTTATTTTAGCCAAATCTGAATTAATTTGGAATTGAATCTTTCTATTTTGTGTGTTGTGTTGGTAGAGTTTCACATAGGTTGGTTGAAGGTGAAATGTTGTTTTCTTAATAGTCTTGGTTAATGGTGACCTAATGACATTAGCTTTTTTTGGAGTTAAATTAGGTAAACTCCACTTTTCTTTTAGCCATCTTATTGTACTATTCGTGCTCCAAATGTTTTGTTGAAACGGTTTAAGCGGTCACACACTTAAAACACAGTATCACAGTCCGCAGAGGTTTTGAGATCTACTCTCAGTTACATCAATATCGAAAAGAACTTCACGTGCTTGGCACATGAAAAAAAAATCAAGCCCACACGCGACGAAGCATGTTGATGGATGGTCACATATTTCAACATGTTTAGTCCTAGGTCGTGTGGGGTATTAGAGTTTCACATTAGTTGTAAAAATGAAATATTGTCTTGTTATATAGTCTTATCTGTTAATCCTGACTTCATAAACTAGGGTTCTCCCTACTCCAGATGCTCAATACTACGTTGGATGTTAGAGTTTCACATTGGTTGAAGAAGAGGAATATAGTCTTGGTTAATCCTCACTTCATATGCTAGGTTTCACTAGAGTCGTCTAAGGTCCATTTTCTTAACATGAACTAGCTAGGACTTTTATTTTAGTTTTGTGGCAACAAGTGATAACTTCTTTTCTTTTTCTGTGTTTGTTGAAATTTTTAGCTGTATGTTTCTTCAAGGAAGATATGGGGAACAAAGGGAGAAGAGCAGGAGGCAGGTAAGAAAGATTTCATAGAAGTCCTTAAAGTGTTGGAGGGAGAACTTGGAGAGAAGCCTTACTTTGGAGGAGATAATTTTGGTTTTGTGGATATTGCTCTGATTGGGTTCTATAGTTGGTTTTATGCCTATGAGACTTATGGTTACTTCAGCACAGAGGCTGAGTGTCCAAAGTTTGTGGTTTGGGCCAAGAGGTGCATGCAGAGGGACAGTGTGGCTAAGTCTTTGCCTGACCAACAGAAGGTCCTTGAATTTATACAAATGCTAAGGCAGAAGTTTGGAATTGAATAAACTTATGCATCATAATGTATTGAATAAAGCACTTCATTGTGCCTTGTTGTTTCAAGATTTGAAATTGTTATTTGAGTGATTTGATGTTTTGTTGGATTGGTCATTGATTATGGAATTATGCATCATATATAATGTTGAGTTGTAGTATCTAAATTTGAAATGTTTGTTTGGCCATATAGTGTAAGTCAGTTCTAAACTCTAAATATAGTTAAACCTTTGATTAAAATCTAAATAGAAACCCCAAAATGGCTATCCTGAAAAGGGGAGACAAGGAAGAGGACTCAAGAGCCAATGATCATCAAAAGTCAACAAGTTGTAAATTTGAAGTTTTGTCCATGAGATAAGGTAAGTTAAAGTTCAAGATAACTAGATCTATTCTAAGATCAAGACTTGTAAAACACCAACTTGTAGACAAATAAAAGCCCACTTCTTTAAGAAAAGAGTCCAGCCCATTATAAGATTCCAAATCTTAATTGCACATGCGGATGTTTTAGGATATTACGATATTTTGGCTATGAATTATGATTTTCTAATTTGATAAATTATATAAGAATTGGGAAATTTTGATAGTTTTTATG
Organism: Solanum piurae; assembly: GCA_029582685.1. Lineage (NCBI taxonomy): Eukaryota > Viridiplantae > Streptophyta > Magnoliopsida > Solanales > Solanaceae > Solanum > Solanum piurae. The sequence goes on from JAJOOO010002028.1 coordinate 14,639, forward strand.
ACTTGTGGGTTTTCATGTTTATGAATACATCTTAAGAAATTCAAATTAGATGCCCAAACAAAACTTCAACTTCAAATCAATGTGCTTTCAAATCGTGTCCAAAAGATGAATTAGATTAAGAATTAAAATTCTTGTACTTATTAGTTATTCCGCAAGGGATTCTTTCGAATTTATGTATATATATAATATATATTGAGTTTCCTTGAATTCTTTGCATGTCTACTTATTCATATTTTGAATTTTCTTTTATAAAAATCATGACTCTTCACTGTTAAATTATGAGATATAATTTATCAATAATGATGATTGTGGTTGAGAATGATGGGTGAAGGCACGTAATTTATAATTGTGGATGGCAATAATAGTAATCGATAATAATGGGCGATAAATGAATAGAATTGATAAACTACTATTTTTATCAAAATCTCTAAATCAATTTGTTTGTCATAATTAACTTGAATTGGAGTTTATATATATATATATTTTAAATATGATATATTAATTAAATATTTTAAATGAATTAATAAAAATATAATAACAAAAAAGAAATCAAGAACTATAGCCTTATTGCTTGAACTTTAATATATATAATAGACCACGTGATGGAAGCGATGACATACAGAGTGTATAATTAGGCCACCAAGGAAAAATCTCAAAATATTATAGACTTCAATGATGTGTTAGATTTCTAGGAAATAAAATAATATGGACCATGTGACGAAAGTAATGACGTATCAATCTGTGTAAAAATATTTAATTGGGCAATGACGTTTAAAAATATCAAATTTTGTTATTTAAAATAGGGAAAAGAGTCAAATATGCTCCTAAACTATTCGAAAAAGTCTAGATATATCTCCGTTTAAAGTTTGGCTCACTCATGTCCTCGCCGTCCAACTTTTCGTATAGATATGCCCTTATGGGAGTTGGTTGGTCTGCTGGACATATCCAGCTCATTTTCCATTTCTTTAAATGCCACATGGAATTGTCATGTCATTTTGACCTTACCACATGACATTTATATTAAAATGAAAAGGGATCAATTATTCTCCTAAAAATTCGGACCTATAAACACATAATTCGACCCATAAATCAACCCCCCTTTTAAATAAACTATCCGACCTTAAATCCCAAAAATGAGTAATTACTAATAAAAAATAGGAAAAATATGAAAAAAAATATAAAATTAAGAAATTTTTTGAAATTGTTGAATTTAAGGTTACTATATTTATTTGTGAATTTTTGGCGTTAATTTTTTTTTTTTATCATATTTTTTCTTTTTTTTATTAATAAATTACTCATTTTCAAGATTTGCCGAAAAAAAATAAAAATTAAAAAAATTGTTGAAATTGTTGAATTTAGGTTACTATATTTATTTGTGAATTTTTGGCGTTAATTTTATATTTGTTTTCATATTTTTTATTAAGCAATTACTCATTTTTGAGATTTACCGAAAAATATAAAAAAAATTAAAAATTTATTGAAATTATTGAATTTAAGGTTATTATATTTATTTTTGAATTTTTGGCGTTAATTTTATATTTTTTTCATATTTTTCCTATTTTTTATTAATCAATTACTCATTTTCGGGATTTACCGAAAAAACTAAAAATTAAACACAATTGTTGAAAATGGGTAGGATAGTTTATTTAAAAGGGAGGTTGATTTATGGGTCGGATTAGGTGTTTATGGATCCGAATTTTTTAGGGGCATAATTGATCCCTGTCCATTTTCATATAAGTGTCATGTGGCAAGGTCAAAATGACATGACAATTCCATGTGGCATTTAAAGAAATAGAAAATGAGTTGGATATGTCCAGCAAACCAACTAAAGGCTATAAGGACATATCTATGCGAAAAGTTGGACGGAGAGGACACGAGTGAGCCAAACTTTAAACGGGGAGGGGGGGAGGTATATCTAGACCTTTTCAAATAGTTAGGGGCATATTTGATCCTTTTCTCTTTAAAATAAGTTATAGATACTTTATAGAAAAATATATCTAATGATCTTGAAATTAAGTAGTTCTCTATTTGTCATATGAACAAGCATTCAAGATTAAAAGTCGAAACTTATTGAATCTGAAATTTTATCGCAAAACAAGTTAGGTCAATGTTCATGACTATATGCCTCCAAAATCAATCTTGTAAATCAATTAGATATTTGTATGACTATAAATAATTTTATTAAAAATAAAATGAGATCGACGACTAAGAATAAAATAATGTCAAACAAATGAGGACAACGAGAGTAGTAAAAAAGGTTTAATACATCCACTATTTCTTAAAAAACTTGTTAGTACATTTCAATAGAATTACAATATATTCCAATTGAGCACTTGAACGTATGATCAGTGGCAGAGCCAAAAATTTTACAAAAGGTGTTCAATCTTTAAAGAGTTGATAAATTTTTTTTGACGGAGTGGATACACAATACATTTTTTTTACTGATGAGTAGGTGCACAAAAAATAAAATTTATGTGTTATTTTGTTTAAAAAGAGATTTGTATTGAAAAATACAGCTAGTGGGAATGGAACCCCAGACATCCATGAGTAAATGAGTGTGCCTACTGCTAGACTATCTGCCTTTGTTGTGCGAAGAGTGTTCAATATATAATATATCCCGATATTAGACTATATTTTGCCTATATACCCGATATAATTTTCCGACGAAAGGTGTTCATCTGACCACCCTTACTAGGCTGTAGCACCGCCCCTGCGTATGATAAATGATTCTTATTAGACACTTTCAACTCAAATTCATGAATTTTTTTGTGAACGTCTACTTAGATAATTAAGTTAATAACCACATAAAATATATTATCTTCTTTAATTATACATATCAACCTCATTTGTAAAGACATGAGATTTTTATGACTTGTTAAGCCTAATGCGTACATATTTTAAGTAATTAACTTATCTAAGTAGAGTCATAATCGAAATAAATCGTAATTTGAATATTTAAATTAAACTTACTTAATTACAAAATTAATAGTTAAACACCCCAATGGATGACACAATGCTATTAATAGTACACAAAAACTCCACAACACTATATATGTAGGATGTGTATGTATAACTAACAAATCAGTATTTGCAATTGTGAATAAATATAAAACTTGCTGTTTCTTCTTCTCACTTGCCTTTCATGCAGCACAAAAATGGTTAATGATGAGGTGATTTTGTTGGATTTTTGGCCTAGCATGTTTGGTATGAGGCTAAGGATTGCACTTGCTGAAAAAGAGGTTAAATATGAGTACAAAGAAGAAGATTTGTGGAACAAAAGTCATTTGCTTTTAGAGATGAATCCTATACACAAGAAAGTTCCAGTATTGATTCACAATGGAAAACCAATATGTGAGTCTATTATTGGAGTTGAGTATATTGAGGAAGTGTGGAAGGATAAAACCCCTTTGCTCCCTTCTGATCCTTATGAGAGAGCACAAGCTAGGTTTTGGGCTGACTACATTAACAAGAAGGTAAATTCATGACCTTTCCTCCTCTTTTTGTTCATGAACTAGCTAGGATTCTTAAGCCAATTTTAACAAGGAATTAAAATCAATGTTGTTTTGTGTTGTATAATTGGAGTGAAATGTTGTTTACTTATAGACTTGGTCATTATGATGTTAAATTTTGAGGTTAAATTAGACCAACGGTTCATTTTGTAAACATGTAGTCATGCATGGTTGTGCTCATTTTGATTTTTGGTATTACCTAATATTGTTTGTGCTCTAGCTATTCAGTCCTGGACGTATAAGGTGTTAGAGTTTCATATCAAATGGAATATTATCTTGCTATATAGTCTTGGTTTAATCCTTAATTCATAAGCTAGCCTTTTTTTTTCTTTTCTTAAAATGAACTTTGGACCTAAAACTCAATTTCAAGAGATAGCACATGAGATGATGAGGATTGTTTTAGACCATGTGAAAAATATCAATTTCCCCTCCCCACAGTCCTTGGGGAAGTCAACTCCCCTATCACGCCCAGAATTGGATATTTGGACTCTGGAGTGTGAACAATATAAAATAGAAGCCCAACATCATGTAAGTGGAACGAGTTGACCTTTTTTACTATGTTAACAAAGTAAACCTTAGGTTTAACTCAACTATAAAAGCTAACTCATTCCCTAAACCATATAAATAGACCAATTTTCCATCCCACACTTATGTGGGATCAACTCTACAAGACTTTCCTAGGGTTCCAAGTCCATTTTCTTAATATGAATTTACTAAGATATTTATCTTAATTAGTTTTGTGCAAACAAGTGATAACCTTATCCTCTTTTGGTTAACTATCTGTTGAAATTTTCAGTTGTTTGATCTTGGGAAGAAGATATGGTCAACAAAAGGAGAAGAGCAAGAGGCAGCTAAGAAAGATTTCATAGAATGCCTTAAGATATTGGAGGAAGAACTAGGAGAGAAGCCTTACTTTGGAGGGGATAACTTTGGTTTTGTGGATATTGCTCTGATTGGGTACTACAGCTGGTTTTATGCTTATGAGACTTATGGTAACTTCAGCATAGAGGCTGAGTGCCCAAAGCTTGTGGCTTGGGGCAAGAGGTGCATGCAGAGGGACAGTGTGGCCAAGTCTTTGCCTGACCAACATAAGGTTTGTGAGTTTGTATCAGTGGCAAGACAAAAGTTTGGAATTGAATAAAAAGTATGCATAATGTATTAAAAATAAGGTACTTCATTGTGCTTTCTTGAGTTGTATAGTTTTGTATTTGAAAAGTAACCAACATGGGTTGTGATGTACTGATGGGAGTGATTCACCCTTAACCAGAGGTCTCGGGTTCGAGCCCTGGGTATGGAGAAAATTCTGTTGGGAGCGCCACCCCCAAATGGGCCCTGCAATGCACGGTCTAAATTTAATCGGAGCTCCAATGTGGGTTCCGGACACCGGGTGAGAAACCAAAAAAAATAAAAAATTGAAAAGTTATTTTTGTACTCCTTGTGTAGTTTAGTGCTTCTCTTCATAGACGGATCTAGAATTTAAAGATTTCGGAGCTACACTAGAATAAATAGATCGATTTGTTTATTTTGGACTTTGATTCAAATATATCTTTTCAAATTTTAAAACTTTGAAAAAGATTTATATTTTTTCTAGATTAGAGATCTAAACTTATATAAACCATCTACGTTACCACAATATTCATTATATTGCTTTTTGTGTAGTGTTGTGGATATATTGTTGAGAATCAAGGATTATAGCTTCAAACTAGCCATCTTCACTAAGTTTACTTAGCATTGCTTTTTGTGAAAATATCAAAATAATCCATTATATATATTTTAAAGTTGTAATACATAAACACCCTCTAAACTAGTCCACATATTCACTTGAACACGTAAACTCAACCTATTGAATTAAAAATGAAATTATATTTGATTATACTTTTCGGGAAAAAAAAGAAGAGAGAAAAGAACACTTTATTTGGAATTTATAAAAATTATTGAAAGCCAAGATTTGAAGCACTTTTTAAACTTTCTAATCCAATTTCGACCAAAAATAAAGTGAAAATTACCCCTCCCCCTTCCCACTCCCCCCTAAAAAAAAAGGGAAAAATGCTCATGACTTAACAACACGCAAGGGATCCCATATAACAAACAAGTGTCTATTAAAAAATATCACTAGATTTTATTTATCATTTAGATCTGTTTTATTTTACTTGACTAGTATATCAATAATAAATATTTCATTTTACTTATTAACTAGTGCACTTGTCTACGCTTCGCGCAGTTATAAGTTTTTTACTATTTTGAACTAAAAAAATTACAATAAGAAATTCACATAAGATACAAAATAAAGAGAATCATACCAAAAAAAATGCAACATCATTCTTACTACTTTACTCATTAAAAAATAGAAGGAAAAATACGAAATCAGTACAAATGTCTTTCGAGTTCTTGTGGACATCCACTCCCACAAGTCGATCACCATTCAATAACTTTCATCTTATTCTTCAAGTTAAATTAAAACATTAATATAATAAACACCGAAAATATAACAGACTAAAAGGCTAATGTAATCCTCTATAAAATCTTACCATTATTTTATTTATAGGGCTACAATATGAACCACCAAATAATATGATGAATATAATTATAAATTATTTTATAGATCATGATAATAAAAAGTTGTGTCAGAGTAATTAATGAAAATAAAGATTAATTAAGTTTTAAATTTAACATATTCTGAAAATGTCTTTTTAATTTCTTTGCATTGCACATTTAATATAATTAATAGAGTAAAATATTTTTGTTAGTTCTTTTAATATAGTACATAAATAAAACTATTTGACCAAAGAGAAATATCACCCTTACTTTTTCTTTTCCTAACTTTATTGTTGTATATAAATTCATATAACTATTTGGCACAAGTCAATAAATTTATTAAAGATTTTAAAAGAACGTGTATATATAAAAGTTTACTTTTAATTGTTATATTGCGCTTTTCGAAAGTCAATTTAACTAATTTTCAAAGTTAAATTAGATTACATTAATTTAATATTTTAAATAAAAAATAGATATTCAAAAATTATAATTATTCAATTGTTTATATTTTAATATGATGAAAAATACATCATAAAATGTTAGTCAAAATTATGATTTTTGACTCTAATAGTAAATGTTAGTCAAAGTAGTAAATTTTTGTTTTTAGTAAAAAAAACATTTGGAGAGCCTCCATTGGTGTAGACCGACCAAGAAGCTACAAACGAATCTCCAAGTGCCTATATATATAGGGCTGTGTATGTACATTTATCAAATTAGTAGTTGCAATTTTGGGGAAAAATTGAAAATCTTCTTTCTTGTTTTTTGTTACATAAAAAATGGCTAACGATGAGGTGATTGTGTTGGGTTTCTGGCCTAGCATGTTTGGGTTGAGGGTGAGGATTGCACTTGCTGAAAAAGAGGTTAAATATGAGTACAGAGAAGAGGATTTGAAGAACAAAAGCCCTCTGCTTTTGCAGATGAATCCTATTCACAAGAAAATCCCTGTTTTGATTCATAATGGAAAACCCATCTGTGAGTCTATTATTGGAGTTGAGTACATTGACGAAGTTTGGAAGGATAAAGCCTCTTTTCTCCCTTCTGATCCTTATGAGAGAGCACAAGCTAGGTTTTGGGCTGACTACATTGACAAGAAGGTAAATTCATAGTTTTTTCCGCCTTTTTTAGGCCGATTCGATACTAATTTGGGATTGAAGCATTGTTGTTATGTGTTGTATTATTTGAGTAGTTTCACATTGGTTGGTTGAGAGTGAAATGTTGTTTTCTTAATTGTCTTTGTCAATGGTGACCTAATGAGATTGACTGTTTTTTTTTTGTACACACAATGTGGGCCCTTTTACTATACTATTCGTGCTCCGAATGTTCAGTATTGGGCGTGTGGCGTATTACAGTTTCGCATTAGTTGTAGAAATGAAATAGTCTCGTTGTCGTTTGGTCATGTTATGATATTTGAAAATTGGAGTTGTGTTTGACTAAACGCATTGTTATCCTCACTTCATAAGCTAGGACTCCCCCTGTTTCAGATGGTTAATTGTAGGCGTGTGGTGTGTTAGAGTTTTGCGTTTGGTTGATGAAATGGAAATTTATCTCATTATATAGTCTTGGTTAATCCTTACTTCATAAGCTACGTTCAGATGTTCAGTCCTACGTGCGGGGTTGTTAGAGTTTCACATTAATTGAAGAATTGGAATTATGTCTTGTTATGTAGCATTGGTTAATCCTCACTAAAACTAATTTTATTTTAGTTTTGTGTCAACAAGTGATGACCCGTTTCTTTTTCTGCGTTTGTTGAAATTTTTCAGTTTTATTGGCCTGCAAGGAAGCTGTGGACAACAAAGGGAGAAGAGCAGGAGGCAGCTAAGAAAGATTTCATAGAATGTCTTAAAGTGCTGGAGGGAGCACTAGGAAAGAAGCCTTATTTTGGAGGGGATAACTTTGGTTTTGTGGATATTACTCTGATTGGGTTCTACTGTTGGTTTAGTGCCTATGAGACTTACGGTAACTTCAGCACTGAGGCTGAGTTCCCAAAGTTTTTCGCTTGGGCCAAGAGGTGTATGCAGAGGGACAGTGTGGCTAAGTCTTTGCCAGACCAACATAAGGTTCTCGAGTATGTGAAACCTGTTAGGCAGAGGCTTGGAATTGAATAAAAATATGCTTATGCAGTTATGCATCATAATGTATTGAAAAAAGGCACTTCATTGTGCCTTGCTTGAGTTGTTGTTTCAAGATATGAAATGTTAGTTTTCTTCTACTTTACTTTAGTGTCTTGTTGAGTGTTGGCTTTTGTAGTCCTTGTATGTAATTCTGGGGCTTCTCCTCTTTGTAATGAGAAGTAATTACTTTTTCATGGGCATCATCTACTATCAAAACAAGTTAAGATTGGCTATATGATTCTACTCTATACTATGAGGAACATATAATAAACTGATGACAGTTCCATTATTTTACTTGTTCTTGATTCTTGTTAGCTCTGTTTTCCAATTGTTTCGAAGAGCAGGGCTCATCTCACCGTTTATTACCTGTAATTAGGGGTGTACAAGCCAAATTGTAAAGTCAAATCGAATCGACAAACCAAATCAAACCAAAAAAAAAAACTGATGTGGTTTGGCGTTGAAGAAAAAAATCAACCACTCTTGGTTTGGTTTGGTATTAAAAGAAAAAAAGTCAAACTTAACCCAAATCTACTTTATTAATATATTTTAAGTTAGTTTATAGTTTTCAATGTTTAGATATATTATTTCAAATTTGGGCTTGTAAATATTTTATTTTGTATTAAGATCGGAAGTTACAATTATATTCTTATAGTTTTTCAAATTTGAAGTTAACAATTTACTTTGTAAATATTTAGTTTTGTATTCAGTTTGACTATAGCATTTAATCTTATTAATTTAACATAATGAACGTTGATGTTTCAATAAAAGTATTTTGTACGCATGTGAATTTTACTGTCTTTACGAAGATTTCTGTTCACTTAACATTTTTAAAGTTTATCTTATCACACATGTAAGTGAAAATATATTTGATATCTTTTTCCTACTCCGTATATGTAAAAAACCAAAAAATCGAAAAAACATAAAGAGCCGACTAAAGTCGAAATCGAAAAACCCGACTTTATGTGGTTTAATTTGGTTTTTAAATTTAATAAACCGACATAATTGACTTAGATTTTTTTTATGAAAATCCAAATCAAACCGACCTATGTACACCCGTAACAAAGGACTCAAGCAATTTTTTTTAGTGTTATGTTTTTGTAATCCTTGTGTGTAAATTGGTGCTTCTATTCTTTTATTCTTTGTATTGAGAAGTAATCACTCTTTTCATGAGCATCAAATGCTTAGCAACATAATTACGTCTCAATTTCAAACAAGTTGGTGTTGTCCTTAGTTTCTGGTTCAGAGTTGTAAAGTACACATGTTGTATTCACTTTGAGCTCATTTGGTTAATTGGATAAGGATAATAATTTTGAGGTATTTCTTGAAGTTATTTTATCTTGACCATAAATTTCCAATATTTTCATTATATTTAGATTGAGAGAAGTATTGAAAGTATCCCTAAACTTGATACAAATTATTAGTTTCTTATTCAAATTATTGATAGCATTAAAAATATCAATCTACTTGACTAATCAAACTTAGATATACCTGGATCACCCTCGATCTACCACACGACATAACAAGTGATTTCAAACTTTTATAGGAGCATGTGACTCTTAATAAGAAGTCGAGAGAAGTGTTGAAAACACCCCTAATCTTGATGAGAATTTAGGGGTGTATTTCACTCATGTTACAAGATTAGGGTGTAATTAAGTTCAGTTAGTAAAGTAAAATGATGTTTTTAAGACTATCAATAGTTTGCAAATGAAATTAATAATTCACGTCTAGTTTAAAGGTATTTTTAATATTTCTCTCAATTTAGAATTTATGAAATTGAAATTAAAAATGAAGGTGTGTTTGATTATATTTTTTTTCAAAAGAAAGAAAATGGAAAACTTTATTTGAAATTTACAAAAATGCAGTTGGAAAACAAGACTTGGAGCACTTTTTCATTTCAATTTCAATTTTTAAATTTTATAAAAAAAAATTCCTCGTGACCAAACATAAAACACGAGTCCTAAATTTTGTCTCTAGTAAAAAATGCATCTTACGAATGTAGTGACAAAATGCGAAGATTTCGAAGAAATAAATAAAAAGTAACAGAAGAACTTTGGAGGCCCTCTATTAATTGCTTCAAAACTCCATCCCAATCCATGTGACTGATGTGACGAAAGCAATGACATGTGGATCAAAAACTGTGTGAACATCCCAATGGACCACCATATCACTATATATATTGTACCGTACCATTATCAATTCTGCAAAATTCTTTTTCTTTTTCTTCATTCATACAACAAAAATGGCTAATGATGAAGTGATTCTGTTGGATTTTTGGCCTAGCATGTTTGGTATGAGGCTAAGGGTTGCACTTGCTGAAAAAGAGATTAAATATGAGTACAAAGACGAGGATTTGAGGAACAAAAGTCCTCTGCTTTTGCAGATGAATCCTATCCACAAGAAAATCCCTGTTTTGATTCACAATGGAAAACCCATCTGTGAGTCTATTATTGGAGTTGAGTACATTGACGAAGTTTGGAAGGATAAAGCCTCTTTTCTCCCTTCTGATCCTTATGAGAGAGCACAAGCTAGGTTTTGGGCTGACTACATTGACAAGAAGGTAAATTCATAGTCCCTTTGTTCCAATTTATGTGACTTGACACAGAGTTAAGACGGTAAAGTAAAATTGTTACTAACTATTCTCTTTTTGTTTGTTGAATTTTTCAGTTGTTTGATTCTGGAAGGAAGCTATGGACAACAAAGGGAGAAGAGCAAGAGGCAGCTAAGAAAGATTTCATTGAATGCCTTAAGGTGTTGGAGGGAGCACTAGGAGAGAAGCCTTACTTTGGAGGAGATAATTTTGGTTTTGTGGATATTGCTCTCATTGGGTACTACAGCTGGTTTTATGCTTATGAGAGTTATGGTAACATCAGCGTAGAGGCTGAGTGCCCAAAGTTTGTGGCTTGGGCCAACAAGTGTATGCTGAGGGACAGTGTGGCTAAGTCTCTGCCTGACCAACATAAGGTCCTTGAGTTTGTAAAGACTCTTAGGCAGAAGTTTGGACTTGAATAAGACCATAATTGTGCTAATAAAGGCGCTTCGCCCTTCTTGTGTTGTTGTTTCAGATTTGAAATGTTTGTTTGGTCATAATGTAAGTCAGTTCTACTTTTTATTGTAATGAAAGACTCTTAGATCTGTTCTGTTGAGTCTTGACTTTCTGTCATCTATGTATGGTATGATTCTGGGGATTTTCCTCTTTGAAATGAGAAGTAATCAGCTTTTTCCATTGGCATCGTCTAAAGTTTCAATATGTTTAGCAGTCTGGGGTTGATTCTCTTTGAATTTTGTGTAAGCAGTCTAAAGCAAGCATCAATAGTTGATTCAATCGCTCAAACCTGTTACCAATAGGTTACACAGAGATAATTTACCGTTGATCCAAGACTTCCCTTCTGACTCGAATGTTATACATATGCAACATAAGTATACATATGGTAATATCACCTTTCATTACTTTACTTATTACATAGAGAATACAGAGTCATCAACACAAACACAACTTTTTCAGGCTTCCTCCCTGAGTTCAGAAGAACAACACAGGAGCAAAGGGCAAGAACACTTATTCATAAACATAATATGAACTAGAAACAACAACTTCAGTTGAACCTTCATTACCCGCTCTAGATCCGTCTTTTTTAGGCAATGCCCATCCTCTGTCTCAAGATGACAACTAAATCATAGATTTTGTCAGGATCAGAAAGATACTTAGAGACATTCTCCTTTTGCATACACCTCTTGGCCCATGCCACAAACTTAGGACACTCTGGTTCAATACTAAATTTGCCAAATTTTTCATAAGCAGGGAACCAACTATAATAAGGAATAAGTGCCAAATCCACAAAACCAAAACTTTCTCCACCAAAGTATGGCTTGTCTCCCAATTCCCCTTCCAACACCTTCAAACACTCTATGAATTCTTTATTAGCTGCTTCTTGGTCCTCCACTTTTGTTGTCCAAATTTTCTTTCCACCATCATATATCTGTATTCTCCCACAAAAAAAAAAGAATTTACATCTTTTTCAATCAAATTTAGCTCATAAATAAATAAATCTTACACTACGCCTCAATTTCAAACAGGTTGGAATCAGCTATGTGAATCCTCGCGGACTATAACTCTCTATCTAAATCTATCTCAACCTAATATTATTGTTTTTGATATGGTCAAATACCTTCGACCTCTCACCAACAAGAGGTACAGATAACTTTGTCCACCAAGGCTAGGACAGATGAAAAGAATCACCTAGAGTTTTTGTTTTCGCTGAGTTTTGAACCTGAGACCTCGAGATTCCAACCACTGGACTACACCAAGCCTTGGGTGCATCCCAACCTTAAATTATGTTAGCATAAAAGTCACACCTATGACTAAAACAGGCTCTTACAAATTATAGGATCTAAAATAGATATACTAAGATGACAAACATATTTTATGATAGTTGCATGCCTTTTTGTCAACATAATCAGCCCAAAACCTAGCTTGAGCTCTCTTGTAAGGATCACTAGGCAACAAAGGTGATTTGTCCTTCCAAACTTCATCTATGTACTCAACAATTATGAGTGACTCACATATTGGTTTTCCATTATGGATCAATACTGGGATTTTCTTGTGAATTGGATTCATTTGTAAGAGTAAAGGACTTTTGTTCACCAAGTTCTCTTCTTTGTACTCATATTGGATCCCTTTGTCAGCCAGGGCAATCTTTACTCTCACAGCAAACATGCTCGCATATGTACCCAAAAGGATAACTTCATCAGCCATTTTTTTTTGCTGAAAAATTGTTGTTAGTGGAATTGCAAGAAATAATGTAGACTAGAATATTTGCTCTGTGTGTTTGTTCAAGATAAACCATAGGGATGACACTTATACTATGTAATATACATAAAGAAGGGGCCCTACCACCAAATGTTAGGTTAGACTTTAGAGTAACAAGTATCAATGTGTTTAACAGTTAGAGTCAGAATTTTTATTAAAAAAATAAAAATATGAAGTAAATAAGTAAACACAAAAAGAAATCAAATGATTCAATATATAGTATATTAATATATTTAGATGATAAAAAGGGGACTAACCACTACTTATGGTAGGGTAATAAGTAGCCTCCGTCTAGTGATCAAAGTCAAAATTTTCACTAATTAAAAAAATTTAAAATCTAAAGTAAACCACCAATAAATCAAGAGGACATATATATTATATTATTATTTCTATTATATAGAAAGGTGAAGACAACCAGGACGACCAAGGGCACTTTTGTAATTATGTTATCATGCAAGGGTAAAATAGTAATTAGCATTATTGATATTTTAGCAAACCAAGCTACTTTTTCTTTCCATTCCAGATCGTTCTAGATCCTCTTCTTCGGCTTCCAGTTCCAGAATATTATTATTATTATTATTATTAACAATTGCTATTGCCTTAGAGCCAAAATGCTGGATCATCTCCCTCAAATCCATTCTTCTCTTAGCGATGCAACTTATGGGGTATGAGCTAAATCAACTATTCTGTTGAAAATCCCAATTTGAAACATACAACATATAAGAGGAAGAGAGCTGATAAA
>JAJOOO010002030.1:0-38971 GCA_029582685.1 Solanum piurae
ACGTAGCCGGACCAAGGTGCGGGATGAAATTCTCTAGATGCCGGACCAAGGATTTAGAGATACCTAACTTATCACTTTGCATGTAGTACACTAGGAAAAGATTGCTATTACTAGGATTACTGCGTTATGAGCTTGTGGGGAACACGTATACCCTAGTTAATTCTCCCATCTTGATAACAAGCAAAATTGACTTTTGATTACTAAATTACTTACTGAATTCTTACAATTTTTTTTCACAAACCCCCCCCCCTTTTAATTACTTATTTTTGGAAGTAATTTGACTAATTGGATATAATTGTTGGTTAAAGTAAAGTCTAAACCATTTTCCTCGTGGGATCGACCCCAACCTACAAGTTGGGTTCTTTACTTGATAACGATCGCTTATGCTTCTTCAAAGAGGTGTAATTTGAGCGTATCACTTACTTACTCAGCGGAAGACTTAATTCAACAAAGCCAAGTCAATGTAATAAACTGGAATATTATAATGGAACATTCAACTTGGCCATTAAGGCAAACTCAAGTCTTAACATAAGATAATGACAATGAAAATACTAAAGAACTAACATCTGACAGTCTATGAAGCCTCTAAAACAACTGAGATGGATGTCGGGACAGGACCCCCGATCATCCTAACAAATGAAATACTAAAAACAACTGACAGCAATAAAAATGAGTCCTCCGGAATGCAAGGAGGCTGACCAACTGACTCTGGAGTGCTCACTGGATCAACGATGTGCTGGATGCCGATCCTAGTTACCTGTCTCTGCATCATAATAAGATGCAGGCCAACTGGCATCAGTACATTGAATGTACGAGTATGTGATTTAGAATGCTAAACACAACATAGGCTTGAAAAGAATCCGAAGAACTTACCTGGCTCAACTCAACTCAACATAACTGAACTCATTTCAATATAAAGCAGTTTAAAACAAGTGCAATATAAAGAGAAGCTGTTTAAAAACATGATGTCAACTCTCTGTGTATCCAAGGATACGACATAACTCTCAAATGTATGTAAAAATACAAATAACTATGTATATAAGAATATAATTCCTTCTGTGGGAGTTTCTCTAACCGACAACCATCACATAAGAGCTATTGTGATGATACAACGTTTTGCCTCACGCTGCCAGGGCCGTCCTATACCTTTCCGAGGGTACAGAACCTGAACTACTAAGTGGATCCACTAGTCTATGCTAAAAAGCACTAAAAGAGTCATCTAAAAAGTATGACCCATTTCTACCCATGGTGGATACATGGTTTATAGGGGATGTGAGTTGTCTGACCTCTTCCCCATATCGGTGCTCAATACTACTCCCAAAATTAATATAATATTAGCTCTTATGTTTTAAAAACATACTTCTTCTGTGATTTGAGATTAGTGCTTAAAAACTTAGCTCAAAGGGTATCTTGGAAATCAAAGTTTTCCCTCTTGTTTCATATAGAAAGCGATTACTCTTTTATGAAAACTAGCCCGACGGCTCTTTGGAAATTGAGGTTTCCTTTATTGTTTAAATGTGAAAATATTTTAAACCCTTTGGGAATACATAGTCCCCATATACTTTTGAAGAAATGAACTTCAAGCTTTACTCTTTACTGAACTCAAAACTTAAGTCTTAAAACAAAGTTAAAACGTTTGCGAAAGACTTCTGGAAAACTTTAAGGACTTCTCTAGACTTTGATCTTAACTGCTCTTTACTTGACTCTTAACTGGTCCTTGAATTGAATTATGGATTCAAGGATTTTGATTTGGGATATGAAGGATCAGATGATATTTAGGAATGGTCTTAAATAACTAAGCATGAGAAAAGTCATGAAATCACCGTCTTGGAACAAGTCCACGACGCGGAGGTGTTTTCAATAATTACTCACAAAATTAAATTTTGAGACAGAGGATTCCATGTCTTAACCGCGACGTAGAGAAAATTTTTGGTCATTGGGGGAGCAAGTCCGCGGCATGCCAGATCACACTCAACTTTTTCCTTCTCCGTTTTATTGCCCCAATTCGCCTAAATTCGAATATTTTTCTCAATAACTCTTTAGATTCAGATACCCCACATATGTACCTAAGAAACTAACTCAAAACAACTCTTTAATTCGACTCAGAGATCTCAGAAACTCCTCAATTCATCCCAATTCAAGAACAACATTCAAATTCAAGAATACATGTCAAGAACATCAACTTTCAAACTCTTTTAGGACAAATTTCACTGAACTAAACATGCTTGGCGCGTGGGTGAATGAACCCAACGCTATGAAAGACTCACATACCTTGTAAGATGAATTCCTCGGCGAATCCACAACCAAAATCGATCTTTCTTGGCAAACCTTGAGCTTTTCCTGTCCTTTCTCCTCTTTTCTCTTTTCTCCAAGTCCTAACGCGAATTTCCAATTGACTAAACTGATCTCCTTTTGATTTGACCCTTAATTAATTCACTAAAATGAATTAAATTAATTGGGTAAGAAAAAGACTAAATTACCCTCCCAAAAATCCGGATTAGACTTTCCTTAATTCAGCAACCCAACTTCCAAATGGCATAACTTACTCATACAAACTCAGAATCGCGCAAACTGGGCGGCATTGGAAAGATCATTCCAAGATATTTCCAACCATATCTGGAAATACAACTAAATCATCTTGAGATAGGAGTTATGGCCATTTTAAATTGACCAAAACTCGACTTTCCTAACTTAAACAAATTTCCAGATTTTCATTCTTTCCAAAAATTACTATTTCCAATTATTAGCTTCTTCCTAGTTATTTAAACTTACGAGGTGTTATAGAAGACACACTCTTTGCTCCATTCCATTGCCAGTTTGCCTTGGCTCTTTATATATCCTCTGAATTCTGTGACTTTATGCGGTCAGGATCCAGGTTGCCAATCCGTTTGGCGTTCCACCGACTGTCCATTTCCATCTTCAAGTAGGTTCTTCCCCATGTATGAAATGCTGGAACTTTAGGCAAGCTAAATATCCACTCAACGGCTCGCTGAGTGGTCTTGGTGATCACCACACTTGCCTTTCTTCAATATGTAACACCCCAAAAACTAGTAAGTTGAACTAGAGAGTTCTAGAGCCTTTCGTAAGAGTTTTGAGTGTGGTTTGAGGATTAAAATCACAAGAAATGACTCCCGAACTTAGAATAGGGGTTTAAGGGTTAGGGAGTCAAGGTACGACCTGCCAAGGACCACCCAAGGGGTCCTTGAGGAGGACCCTCAAAACAGCCCTAAAACTGTCAAATTGCAGACTACCTACGCTTGTCAACCTACGGGCCGTAGGTGGACCCACGCCCCATAGGTGGGGGTCGTGGATCAAGGAATTCTCTTGGCCTGCAAGTTTAACCCTCAGACAGCACCTACGGAGGTGCAGTACTCCCCGTAGGCCCACCCATAGTCCGTGGGTGGGTGATCCGTAGGTCAACACAATTTTTAAGTTTAGTTTTTAAGTTAGGTGTTTGGGGGTTAAGTTAGTAATTAATTAGGGGTTAAGGTAGGTCGGTTAGTTAGTTATTTATCCACCTATAAATACTTAATAGACCCCTAAAACTAAGTCATTAACTCATTCATCTAAGAACCCCAATTCTCTCCAAATATTTCTCTCTCTAGAAGTGATGAAGAAGAAAGAAGAAGAGAAGGAAGAGGGCAGATTCTCCTCCATTGTTGAGAGCTAGATTAGGGAATTGAATTGAGGTATGTTAGCTTAATCATCTATGTGTTCTTCCACCCATAGAGCCCCCTAGGTTTTCCCCCAATTGTGAAGTCAAAAACCCAATCTAGCTAGGGTTTTCTTCTACTTTGTGGGTAGGGCTTAGGTATGATTCCAATCTAGTGGATAATACCTAATTATGATTGTATTAGCATCTAATTATGATATTGTGATGAATTAATGTGATTTCTATGGTAAACCCTAGTCTAAATTGAAGAATGTTATATTTGTGGGTTTATGCCATTAGAGGTGAAATTGAAAGTTCAAAGGTGATATTCCTTAATAAATGTCATGAGTAGTAATTATTCAAGGTTAGGAACACATAATCATTAATTGAACTAGAACTTATTGAATATGAATGATCATGACTTGTAAAGATGATTTTTAACCTTCATGAATCAATTATGACTAGAATCACTTACTAATGAAGAATGTTATTGAAATACCTTGAAATCTAGGTATAACGATGAGATTAAGAATGAAAGCTTGAAAGTAAGGCTTGTGATCATGATAGTTAGGGCTTTGAGAGTAAAGCTAATACTATGCGATCTTGTGTGTATTGTTGAAAGGTGATTTCTCACTTACACACTTAGGCATAAAGATGCTAGGAGATCCAAGGTTTTCTCACATAGAATGATTCTAGGTTGACTTAAGAACCTAAAATGAATCAAAGCATGTTAGACTAGAATAGCTTGAAGTTGTGACATATATTCCCTTCATATATAGCTTGGCTTGGTAGGACATGACCAAGATTAATAGCTTAGGATTGAGGATCTATACTCTCCTAAGGGATAACTTGAATTGGCATTGAAAAATGCATTTCATGGTAGCATGAGTTAGGAGTAGTCATGGTAGCCTAGGATTGAGGATTTATACTCTCCTATGGGTAGCTTGAACTAGCATTGTTAGAATGCATTTCATGGTAGCTTGATTTGGTTAGGCCAAGACAATCTCATGGTAGCTTTAGGATTGAGGACATGTACTCTCCTAATGGTATCTTGGGATTGAGATTCATACTCTCCTAAGGATAGCTTACATTAGCATCTTGGTGTGCTTGTAAGGGTAGCTTGACTATGCATTGTAAAGATGCATTTCAAGGATAACTTAGGATTGAGGACTTATATTCTCCTAAGGGTAGCTTAGGATTGAGGATCCATACTCTCCTAAGGGTAGCTTGCCATTGCATTGTAAGATGCATTTCAAGGGTAGCTTGAGTTAGAGTTAGTCATGGTAGCTTGGGATTGAGGACTCATACTCTCCTAAGGGTAGCTTAGGATTGAGAATCATACTCTCCTAAGGATAGCTTGCAATTGTATCATAGTATACTTGTAAGGGTAGCATAACTTAGTTGGTCTAGGACTATTTCATGGTAGCTAGGATAGGACACTTGTACCTTTCCTAGAGTAGCTTGGACTTGCATGTTAGTGTGTCTTCCAAAGTAGTTAGCTTAGCTTAACCTAGTTATGTTAGTAAGATGATAGCATGGTCTAGCCTATTAGGGGGTTATTCCTTGGTAGCCTGAATTGAGAAATAGACTTCATTCATGGGTTGTGACTTGCCTAGTACTAAATAGAGAAGTACCTTAAATAAATAAAGGCAATTAGTCAAGGGGACTAGTCCCCAACTAGTGAGCATGTATTATAGCCTAAAGTGGTACTTAGTGTGGATAGTAGTATGGGATGCTATTCATACATGGCACAAGTATAACTTAAAGCTACTTATGAAGTGTTCTCTTATGTAGTGTAAACTTAGCTTGGATTGTTGCTATAGTTGCCTTCCAAGATATGATTAACTTAAGATGATAGTTCCTTGTCAATATGAAGTAGGTCTAGAATGATACCTATGAATAGCAAGCATGAATAGAGTGACTTCAAGATGTGCTTAGTGTAAGTGGTATTATGGGATGCCATTCATGCATTGCACAAGTGTACCCTGAGGTTTCTTAGGAGTATAGTGCTCTTACGACATGAAAACCTAGGTCTTGACTATGAATGTGGACTATGCCCAAGAATGACCAAAAAGAGGTACTTAGCTTGGATGGTATTATGGGATTCTATTTTTGCCTTACACAAGTATGCTTTGAGGTGGCTTGTGAAGTAGTTCTCTTGTAATATGAAATACTCAAGGTTGAGGTATGTGAATATGAAATTCTAAGTAAAGACTATGCCATGAACATGATGTATCTCCTATGCTCATTAACTATGTCATATGTTGACTTATGATTATATAATACTTATGTTGGAGATTATGCTATGACTATGTTATTATCCCTTCTGCTTGTGTCTTATGTTGACTAACCATTTTGAGATGCTCTTATGATGTTGTGCTAGATTTCATACTTGGTACATTTTGTACTAATGCATATTGCCTACATTCTAACCAAATGTAGGGATTGGAGATTGAGTGCTACTCTTGGAGATAGGTTTCTAGAAGTTGCAAGGAGTTGAAGAATTGGTGAGTCCTCATAGCTTTGAGGAGAAAACCATTATTTCCTTTGTCTTTATTTCCTTTTTTTTAGACTATTGTATGGGTTGTGTCCCAAGAGTTTAATT
Organism: Solanum piurae; assembly: GCA_029582685.1. Classification (NCBI taxonomy): domain Eukaryota; kingdom Viridiplantae; phylum Streptophyta; class Magnoliopsida; order Solanales; family Solanaceae; genus Solanum; species Solanum piurae. The sequence continues at coordinate 6,258 of JAJOOO010002030.1, forward strand.
TAAAGTGTATTAGATGGTTTGAGACGAAGTATAGAAAGACTTCAGCTTGATTTTATGAAAATGACTTTGATTGTAAAAGTTTTAAATTTTCTGGTATTTTCTATTATCTTATGTTATGAGATGCTAAGGGCTTGTGTGAGACCCCTTCGAGGTCAAGTATGCCATTTTACGTCTAGGGGGAACCCCTGGGCCGTGACACAATATCTTCAGTTTTTTCACTCCATTTTGCTCAGTAATGTCCTTGCCTTGCTCCTTTACCTTTATTACTGCAAATCAACACTTTAATATCAATTTAGAGCATAAATTAGGCATTTGAGGACAATAGATTATGAAAACCAAGCCCTAAATGAGTCAAAATCTAGGACTCATCAACACCCCCAACTTAAACTTTTGCTAGTCCTCAAGTAAAACTTAAGATCAATCAATTCAACAAAGATTTCTACAAACAGTTCTACTCAAGACTCAACATACATGCACACAACATGTTCAAACTACACATGAAATGTTCACTTGTTCACTCTAAGTTTCAAATTGTGAGTAACCATCATCAAATGGACTCAAGCTCACAATGCTTGCTTCAAATGCAAGTTCTAGCTCAACAACTCACAACAAAAAATGATTCCATGCTCACACAAAGCTCATCCAGTTTCAAAATTCAGAATCAGAAACAACTCTCACCCTCCCAAAAACAAAAAACATACATGATCTTACCCCCATAGGCTTGCCTGCATTTTCCAATTAACATGAGAATAAGCTCATTCAAGATCACAAAGGTCTTTCAAAGCTTGTAATGGGGCTGAGGGTAATGGTATGATCATTTAGGCTTAGTGACTTCTACTTTATGAAGCATGACATGCATTTCATTTTTTCACCTTCTCTACAACACTCTCCGTTCTCAAAATCCATACCTTGTTCTTTTAAGCACAACTTATTGGATACCTCATTTCTTTTGCTCATTTCACACACTTTATTTCAACAATATTTCTCTTTTTCAATCTTCTTCATTTTTTTTTATATATGTAGGTGTTCCATATTTTTCAATAAGATCTTTCAAAGGGAGGAATTTCTCAAACTTCTTGATTCACCTCCTTTTTCACCACACCCTTAACTTAAGATTTTGGCCTAAGTTGGCTATTTATAACAATCAATGCCTCATGAAGATTATAGGTGGGAAAGAAAAGGGGTCATTTATCACAACCCAGACCGTTGTGATTGGCACCCACACTTACCCTCCGGTGGGAGAACCATTACTACAACCCAAGCTAACAACTTAACCTTAAATGAAAAAAAGAAATACGGAGTTCCCATAAACTCCAAAGGTTTAAACAAATAACTAACCAAACTAATGCGAAAGTCTTAACCCTTAGAACCTAAAAGTCATTGTACCAAAACTCTGATTATTTCTTAATTTGACATTTTTCTTTTATTTTTGTTTTCTATAGGTTTCTAATATAGTGTATGCCAAGTACACGGAGTCGAGGTGAACCATTGACCCCCTACGATCCAAAATTGAATAAGACTTTGAGGAGAATGAATAACCAAGGGGTACTAAACAATCCAATCGGAGAGGGTGTAGGTGATGGAGTCCAATCAGAGAGGGTGTAGGTGATGGGGTTGAATTGCAGCCTCCTGGGGTTCTTAATGTGAATGCTCAAGTACATGGTGGCAGCTTACTGGAGATGCAGAGAGGGTGCAGAATCAGCCAGCACCGAGGACCGTGATAACTACCGGGTTGACTATAATATTGTTGAATTTGAAGGGCCTATTGTTCTTCCTCCTATACCTCTAGGGCATACATTTGTGGTGACCAACAGTCTTATACAGATGCTTACAATGAGAGGGTTGTTTTCTGGTCTAGCTTTGGAAGATCCGCATGGTCACATGGCTAAATTGAGAAGTGTCTGTAAAAGTTGTGTGGGGTGACCGGAGTTTGATATGGATGTCATAGGTTTGAGAGTCTTCCCTCTATCATTGACCGGTAATGTTGCGGTGTGGCTTTTTAAGCTTCCATACAATTCGATTCATACATCGGACCAGTTGCATAGGGTGTTCATGGCAAATTATTTTCTGGTATCTAAGAAGCAAAATCACAAAGATAAACTGAATAACTTCGTAGCACTACCTGGAGAGTCTGTGAGCAGTTCATGGGATAGGTTCATTGCATTCATCAAAAGTGTTCCGAATCATCGCATTGATGATGAGTCACTAAAGGAGTATTTCTAAAGAGTGCAGGATGAAAATGGGAAAGATGTGCTATATACTATTGCTGGAGGATCATATAATGAGTGCACTTTTGAGGAGATCACTGAAAACTGGAGAAGATTTCCCAGAATAATAAGGCATGGAGCACTAGAAAGGCGAATACTGGTAGAAACACATTTGCAGTCCAAACGACACCAAATCAAGCAAATGATGACATTCATGAAGAGATGGCTCAAATGAGGACAGAACTAGGTTTGGTATTCAAACATATGACTGAAGGTGCAGAAAAGTGAATGCGGTGAACTACTTAACTAGACCTCCACCACCACCAGTTGAGGAATGTTACTATGAGAAGGATGCATATTTGGTAAATGATCAGACGGGGTTTTTTCAAACCAATGCCCAAGGTTCCAACTCGGATAATTAATGCTAAGGTCAAGGAAACAAAGGTCGGAACTATGGCTACTACAATCGTGAGGGAACCTATGTTCGGGATGGGAAATACAATTATGATAACAATTACAACTGGAATAACTATGGCAACATAAATTATCGAGTTGGGCCCTATGCTCCATCTGGTAGAGAATCTGGTCATAGAGAAGCCGGTGGTAGTATGTCACGCATTGAGGATATGATGCAAAAGATGATGAAGAGGTTTGATGCAACTAATGAGAATGTGAAAGAGATGCGAAACGACTTGTTTGAAATTGGTCAAAAAGTTGATGCCCATGCAGTGTCAATCAAGCAACTTGAGCAGCAATTTAGTCAGTTTCCCCCCCACTATGAACCCACGTCAGCTTGGCACACTTCCTAGCAACACCATACAAAATACAAAGAATGATGGGCATTGTATGGCAGTCACTACTCACAGAGGTAAACATACCATTGATCCCCCTATGCCGTGTGTGTTTGAAATTATGGTAGAAAAAGATGCGAATGAGATTGAGGTTACTAGAGAGTCAAAAAATGCTACAGAGAAGGAAGCGGAGGTGACCCAAAAAGTTGTCTCCATGCCTAGACCTCCACCTCCATTCCCACAGAGATTAGTGAAGAAGATCGAAGAAGGAAAATACTACAGGTTCATAACTACGTTAAAACAACTTTCCATTAACGTTTTGTTGATATAAGCTTTTGTGAAAATGCTTGGGTATGAAAAATTCATGAAAGATTTGGTGACCAAGAAGAGGTCTGTTAGTTTTGAAAATGATGAGAGGTTGCTACCTTGTAGTGTCATTGCTACGAGATCACTTGTGGAAAAGAAAGAGGATCCTGGAGCTTTTATTATTCCTTGTACAATCGGTTTGTTACACTTTGCAAAGGCTTTGTGTGATTTGGGTGCCAGTATTAATTTGATTCCATTGTCTATCTACAAGAAGTTAGGTTTAGGGGCTCCAACACCGACTGTGATACGTCTGCTCATGGCTGATAGAACTGTGAAGAAGCCGATTGGTGTTCTCCAGGATGTCCTTGTGAAGGTGTAGTCGTTCATTTTTCCAGCGGATTTTGTGATACTTGATTATGAGGTTGATTTTGAGTTTCCCATCATCTTAGGGAGATCATTCCTTTCTACTGGGCGTGCCTTAGTTGATATGGAAAAAGGGCAGTTGGAGTTCCAACTGAATAATGAGGAGGTAAATTTAATATTTGTAGGTCTATGAAGCAGGAAAGCGATCTTAAGTCAGTATCAATGGTGAATCATATTGTGGAGCGAGGTTCTGAAGTGTTTATTGAAGAGAGTTTAGGTATTGATGCACTGGCAGTGGTAATGATGAATTTTGACGGTGATAGTATTGAAGACTATGATGAATTAGTTGCTGCACATGATAAGTTCGAATTCCATTCCAAACCAAAAAGATTGGAGCTATATATAAAGAATGGTGACTCTCCACCCGTAAAGCCGTCTATGGAAGAAGCTCCAAAATTGGAGATCAAGGCTCTACCATCTCATTTGAGGTATGTATTTTTGGGGAAAGATGGCACTTTATTGGTAATCATTACGGCTTATTTGAGTGAGGTACAAGTAGAGGCATTGATTTTTGTGTTGAAGAGGTTCAAGCGGGCTATTGGATGGACTATTCCAGACATTATTGGGATTCCTCCTGGCATTTGTTCTCATAAAATCCAACTCATGCCGGACAGAAACACAAGTATTGAGCACCAAAAGAGACAAAATCCACCTATGCAAGAGGTAGTGAAAAAGGAAATTATCAAATGGTTGGATGCTAGAGTCATATACCCCATTGCAGATAGTAGTTGGGTCTGTCCTGTTCAGTGTGTACCTAAGAAAGTTAGGATTACTGTGGTTCCTAATGTGAAAAATGAGCTTTTTCCGATGAGGCCGATGACTGGTTGGAGAGTGTGTATGGACTACCGCAAGCTTAATGCATGGACAGAAAAAGACCACTTCCTAATGCCATTCATGGATCAGATGCTAGGTCATCTCACTGGTAAAGGTTGGTATTGTTTTCTATATGGATATTTGGGGTAGAATCAAATCTCCATAGCTGAGGAAGATCAAGAGAAAACCACCTTCACTTGTCCTTATGGGACTTTCGCCTTCAAAAGGATGTCTTTTGGGTTGTATGCTCCAGCACTTTCCAGAGGTGTATGATGTCGATATTTTCAGATATGGTGGAGGACACGATTAAGGTATTTATGGATGATTTATATGTGGTAGGTGACTCATTTGATGGTTGTTTTGTGCATTTGGCCTAGGTACTAAAATGGTATGAATAGTGCAATCTTGTGCTCAATTGGGAAAAGTGCAACTTCATGGTGAAAGAGGGTATAGTTCTGGGTCATCGGATTTCTGAGAAAGGTATATAGGTTGATAGAGCCAAAGTTGAGGTAATAGAAAAGCTTCCACCACATATCTCTGTTAAAGGTGTTAGAAGTTTTCTTGGGCATGCAGGTTTTTATCGGAGGTTCATAAAAGATTTCTCCAAAATTGCACACCCATTGTGCAAACTACTCGAAAAAGAGTGTAAGTTTGATTTTGATGATGCTTGTCTGAGATCTTTTGGAGAGTTCAAAGAAAGGTTAGTATCAACACCTATCATTATTTCACCGGATTGGGGGTAACCGTTTGAAGTAATGTGTGATGCGAGTGGGGTGGCGCTTGGTGTGGTATTGGGATAGAGGCGAGAGAAGATTCTTCATCCAATTTACTATGCCATCAAAGCTCTAAATGTGTCTCAAAAGAACTATACTATCACTGAACAGGAACTCCTTGTCGTGGTTTTTGCATTCGAGAAATTTCAATCCTACTTGCTTGGTACTAAGGTCATAGTGCACACTGATCATTCTGCATTGAGGTATCTGATGGCTAAAAAGGATGCAAAATCGAGGTTGATTAGATGGGTGTTGATGCTGCAAGAGTTTGATTTTGAGGTGAATGATAGAAGAGGAACAAAAAACCAGGTTGCCGACCATCTGTCCAGATTGGAGGAGGAAGCTATGCTCAAGTTGGGAGATGGGGCTGAGATTAATGATGCATTCCCAAATGAACATGTATTGGCTGCTTCTTATGATCGTATCCCTTGGTTCGCAGATTTAGCTAACTACTTGGCAAGCGATTGGTTCCATCGGATTTGTCATTTCACCAAAGGAAAAAGTTTATGCATGATGTGGAGAAGTTCTTTTGGGATCAGCCTTACTTGTTTCGTGTTTGTGCAGATGGGATTATTCATCGCTGTGTGCCTGAGGTTGAGATTATGAGTATACTAGAGCCATGTCATTCATCGCATGTTGGTAGGCACCATAGTAGTATTCAAACTGCTCATAAAATCTTGCAGTGTGGTATTAATGCCCTACCATCCACCAAGATGCTCATGATTTCGCCAAGTTTTGTGATCGTTGCCAAAGAGAAGGAGGAATTTTAAAGAAGTAAGAACTACCTATGAACCCGATATTGGTGATTGAGCAATTTGATGTCTGGGGTCTTGACTTCATGGGTCCGTTTATGAGTTCACATGGGATGAAGTATATTCTTGTTGCGGTTGACTATGTATAAAAATGGGTGGAGGCAATTGCGTCTTCAAACAATGAGGGAAAGAGTGTCGCCGCATTCTTAAAACAAGTATCTTCTACAGATTTGGTACACCTAGGGTGATTATAAGCGATGGAGGTTATCACTTTTGTAATAAGTTGTTCAAGGCATTGCTAGAGAAATATGGAGTTCCTCAGAATGTAGCCACTCCTTATCATCCACAGTCTAGTGGGCAAGTTGAGGTGTCGAATAGAGAGATAAAACAAATCCTTGCAAAGAATGTGAACGCCAACAAAACTGATTGGTCAAGAAGGCTTGATGATGCTATATGGGCCTATCGCACCACATTCAAGACTCCCATAGGTATGTCCCCCTACCAAATTGTATATGGGAAGTCATGTCATTTTCCTATAGAGCTAGATCATAAAGCAATGTGGGTGCTAAAGAAGTTGAATTTGGATTGGGGTGCCGCATCGAGTCAAAGGCTAATGGATATGAATGAGCTTGATGAGTTTCACCTAAGAGCATATGAAAGTTCAGCCCTGTATATAGAGAAATGAAAAAGTACCATGATCAAAAGATTGAAAAGCGTGAATTTGTAGTTGGAGATCTAGTGCTCTTATTCAACTCAAGGTTGAGGCATTTTCCAAGCAAACTCAAGTCCAAGTGGACCGGGCTATTCAGAGTGACTCAAGTATTTCCACATGGAGCGGTCGAGCTCGAAAACAAGGAAGGAACGAGGTTCAAAGTGAACGGGAAGAGGATCAAAGTGTACTTGGGGAAATCTGAGAGTGTGCAAGAAGTGATTGAGGTGTATTATCTTGATGAAGTATGAGTAATCAAGGTGTCTGCATCGTGCCGCGACGTTAAATCAAGCGTTGCTTGGGAAGCAACCCAAGATGTACAATCTAGCCAACTATAGGATTTTCTTTTCGATTTAGGAGTATTCTTCTTTCTTTTTGATTTTTGTAGCTCTTTATATAGTTGTTTATTTTTATGTTTTAGTGTTGGCTAGATATAGAATAGGGTCCGTGTCTAAAAAGTGTCCAGAAAAAGTAAAAAGAAAGTCCTAATGGTTGCTATGTGTGTAGGGACGAAAAGGTACAATCTACAGAAAATGGCTATGCAGTGGTCTACGGTCCCCATCGACGGTCCGTTTGTCAATTCACGGATCGTGGATGGCGTCCGTAGATCCCATGTAAGTTTTCTATTTTTTCTAAGTGTCATCATGACCTATGGACCCCATCGACAGACTGCAGGTCGACCTATGGACCGTCAACGGGGTCTCATGGGTCCAAACTAGGGTTTCTTTCTGACCCAACCCAAAACCCTCTTTTATAAAACCTTTCATTTTTAAAACATCCCACACTCCCATAATTCCCTCCCAACCATTTTTAACCTTCCATATACCCATTTTTCATCCTTTAATAATCCACCAAATCATCCCTCACTGATCTACAATCAAATTCCAAATCCCATATCTCCCCTCTTCTCTCCCTAATCACTTCTATTTTCTTCCCCAATGATTCCAAGGTCCGGGTTCGGTGTCAAAGGCTAGTAAAGGTTCAAGGATTTCCATTGCACTAACACACTCACCAAGTTCGATTACTTGTAAGGTAAACGATGTCACCCTAACTTTGAATTCATTGTTCATTGTTTAAATCATGAAATCACGAAGTTGAACTTGACCTTGGCTTGTTAATCTCCTATTTGAATGTTAAAATATAGTCTAGAAACACCCTTGGAATGATGGTGTGTGAGTGTGTAAGAAAGTTCAACCAAATATGTAGGTTGTTAGGTCTAATCGGAAGATTTAACTTAGGGTTTCATTGTTTTGGTTGTGTTAAAAGTTAAACTGTGCGTAAATTGGAACCCTAAGGATGATGAACTATCGAAAAATGTGTTGAAATGCATGTTTAGACTTAAATTGAGTCATTACTTGATGAAATTGTGCATTGACTAAAAGTTGAGGATAACCTGGCACAAAACTGACCCACGACTTCAACCCACGGACCTTAGGTGAACCTATGGACCGTAGGTCGAGGTCCGTGGACCAGTGCCACCCACAAAATTGCTTAAGTGTAGAACCACGGTGTGGACTACGGTCAGTCGTTTGATCGATGGACTGTTCTGCACATCCGTGGTTCCCACATCAGAGACCCAGTTTTAGGTACTCTAACCTATGGAGGAGACCCACGGGCCGTCATTCCATCGACGGACCGTAGGTACCCACCGTGGGTCGCCAGTTCAGTTACTGTGTGAGATATTTTTTAGTTTAAGTATGGGTCCAAATCTTGTTCTAAAAATATTTCATGGGTCCTTTTGTGTTCTTTGGGTACTAACTAAGCTTTAACATGTACCATGGCTCCAAAACAAGCTCCTACTTATGCATGAGGGGGAAAGTCCAAATCAGTCACCCCCTCCTTTCGTCTGATTGATGAAGATAGCGATTAGGAGTATGTTCCACCCACCACTAGAGGTTTCTGCACTGTACCACGGACCACTAGGAGACAGTCCCGGTAGGTGGTGTTTACTAGTGACGAGGCCATGTCACGACCCAAGGGTACCGCCTAGACGTAACAAGGAACATAATACCCCTAAAGGCACCATGTAAGCCACTTAGCATATCATAAGATAAAACATTAGAACAATGACGGTAAAAATACATTTAAGAAGTTATCATAAAAGCAAAGCGGAGGTCTAGAGTTGTCTCAATTAGCCATCTATTACAATATTTGAGTCAAGTAAGGTCACAACCCAAAACAACATAATCCGAAATGAAAATACAAGAATAAAACTCAAAGTGAATCTGCCGTCCCCGAATCATGAGGACTCACCAGAAGCAAGGAGAATAGTTGAATCCACGATTGAACCAAATGATCACCGCCTTAAGAACTGAACCCTACACTTTGTAAAAATGTAGAAGAAATATGGGTTAGTACAAACATGCTGTAAGTATGATAGCCATGCATAAAATCCTTGAAGACATGCTAAAAGGGACAATTTAGTCAAATGCATGCTATTTACTAGTTTAAAACATCACTTTGAAGATAATGGAAAAACATAAGTCATAAGTATAATCAACTCATATATCATCATATAATAATAGGACCACACCATAAATACCCTCAAAGCATACTTGTGTAATGCATGAATAAGATCCCATAATCCCACCCATACTAAGTAAAGCGTCTTGAGTAACTATAGTTCATATCTTATATTCTTGTTCATACTATCGTAAATGGAGATTAGCCCTAACTGACATAGACCATGTGACCTTATCATGGAATACGATGTCTACCGCACACCGAAAAGGGGTTGTCCTACTTGACTAAGGTAGAACCATACTCTTAGCTTATGTGGATCCACTAGCTAAAGACTTATGTGGGCACATAGTTATGGGATAAGGAGATTGCTACTAGAAACCCGCCCTCAACTAGCGGAGGAGATTCCATCTTATGAGACCTCTTCTAGAAACTCTCTCTCTACTAACGGAGGAGCTTCCATCTCATTAAGAATATTCACTCGGTGCTAAGCATTAATTCCCATTGAGTTCATATTAATTCTTTACTCAAGTTCATAATTATGGAAGAATATCTTGACACTCAATACAACATAACTCATACTAAAGTTCATAGATTCAACAGGTGAGACTAGTCTTCCAACCTTAGAATTAGTACATGTGACAAATCTTTCACATCATACCATATTCATACATTAGTGTGTACATGCGGATAACTTTCAAAAACACAACAACTAGATTATAATCATATTCACTTTACTCTCAAAGTGTTCATAAAGCATATACCTTAATTTCATATTCATGCATAATTCTCATACTTTGCCCTTCAAGGACCATGGATCACAATTCATCAACACATCTAGAATTACTACATTATACATGGATGATAACATAATTCAAGTGATTCAATTACTAGATTCATTATTCTATTATATTCTACTTGCATCAATCAATAACCACACTTTGTGATCCAAGTTGGGAAAATAGGGAAATCCATGGATTCTTGGGGAATTCAAGATAAAACCATACAAAATCACCATTATATCAATAATAAAACATAATTCAATCATTAAAAACGAATTTGAGAGGAATCCATGGGATTGAAGTCAAACCCTAACTTTTTGGATTTCTAGGTTTGAAATTGGGAGTTTTGGAGGGACTCCATGAATGAAAAATATCCATGGATGAAAGATACCATACCTTGGTGAATAAATCCAACGAATTTGAGTGAAAAATCCTCCTTCTTCAAACCCTAGCTTGATCTTCTTGTTCGTTGGAGTTCTAGAGAGAAGATTTTTGGGGGAAATTGGTTTTGATTTGGGGATTTAGGAATTATAATTTTGATGAGTTAGTTTGGGGGTCTAAAAGACTTATATAGTTAGTTTAATTTAATACAAAACAACTTCACTTAATATTTTGATAAAAAGGAAAACCCCAAAAGACCCCTAAAGCCAACTGCCAAAAGGCAGTTTCAATGACCACCCACGACCCTAGACCTACAGTCTGTGAGTGCACTCACGTGGCGTTCTACAAGTCCGTGGTTGGGTCCTGCAGCCTGCTTTCTGGGGCCTTGACCCACAACCCCTACCCATGGGGTGTGGGTCCACGTATAGGCCATTGCTCCCCCTCGTTGGCGGATTGCCCAGGCCCAATTTTTAATCACCTTTGAAGGGTCCTCCTCAAGGACCCATGTTTGGTCCTTGGGGGTCGTACCTTGACGTTTAAACCAAAAACATATATTTTGGGTACCGGGAGTTATTTACGACTCTAACCCCTACTTTAGGCTCTAGTTTAGTCTACTAGTTTTTGAAATGTTACATTATCTCCCCCTTGGGAACATTCATCCTCGAATGATGATATAGACACCTTACGGAATTTAAAGACTAAAAAATAGCAGCTCATCATGCATGAAACATCAAAATAATGTACAATCAAAAGGAGGAAACTTCAACTCCACTTCAAAACATAATCAATGCAATATAAGGAAGTAGGAACTACATCTAACAACCCAATATGCATGAAACTCAACATTTCTCATATTCATAGGAGGAACTACCTTCTCCAACTAAAATCATGGTCAACACAATATCATGGAGCCAATATGCAATTACTCTCAAAAGCTTACTAAAACATGTTCATCAACTCATCTCATGAAGTCAAATAGGCAACTCATACTAAATGCACAACAACATGAGGCACATAAATCATAAAAACTCATTTTTTTACTAAACAAGAATTTCATCAAGAACATGCATGACATAAGGAAATCATGAAAAAACTCATATAACACACATGACTCCCAAAACACTAAAATTCAAGAGGAACTAATTACCTCAAGCTTGAATAGGAGTAGAAGGAAAGAGATGAGGATATCGGGACTTCATATCGGCCTCGGCCTCCCAAGTATCACCCTCAACTAAATGATTTCTCCATAAAACCTTTACGAAAGCTATTTCCTTGTTTCTCAATCTCTTGACTTGCTGGTCTAGGATCTCTACCGGAACCTCTTCATAGGAAAGGCTTTCATCAAATCCCAAACCTTCTAAGGGAATAATGGATGCCGGATCTCCAATAAAAAATTTAAGCATAGAAACATGGAATACCAGATGAACCGGAGCCAACTCATTTGGAAAATCCAACTCATAGGCAACCTTCCCAATACGCTTCAAAATTTGATATGGGCCCACATACCGGGGACTAAGTTTCCCTTTCTTGCCAAACCTCATCACACCCTTCATGGGTGAGATTTTCAAATAGACCCAATCATTAACTTCAAATTCTAAATCTCTTTTTCTCATATCGGCATAAGAGTTTTGTTTACTTTGAGCTGTTCTCAACCTCTATCTAATGAGCCAAACTTTCTCAATGACTTCATAAACCGATTCGGGACCAATAAGAGAAATTTCACCTACCTCAAACCAACCAACTAGAGACCTATATCTCCTACCATACAAGGCTTCAAAGGGAGCCATACCGATACTCGAGTGATAACTATTATTGTAGGCGAACTCTATCAATGGCAAGTGGTCATCCCAATTACCTTTAAAAACTATCACGCATTCCCTCAACATGTCTTCTAATGTCTGAATGGTGCATTCCGCTTGTCCATCCATTTGAGGGTGGAAAGCGGTGTTAAGCTTCACCTTAGTGTCAAGCCCTTTTTGGAATGACTTCCAAAAGTGAGATGTAAATTGAGTACCCTGAGCCAAAATGATAGATAGAGGAACTTCATGCAACTTCACACTCTCTCTTATATACAACTTGGCATAGTATTCCTCCGAGTGAGAAACCTTAACTGGAATAAAGTGGGCTGATTTTGTCATCCTATCTATAATGATCCAAATAGAAGCATGTTGCCTTCGAGTACGAGGCAAACCCACAATAAAATCCATATTCACCTCTTCCCACTTCCAAGTGGGAATTGGTATGTCTTGTAATAAGCCTCCTGGCCTTTGATGCTCAACCTTAACTTGTTGACAATTAGGGCATTTGGCTACAAAATCCACAATATCTATCTTCATGCCATTCTACCAGTAGCCCTCTCGTAGATCACGAAACATCTTGATGGCTCCCAGATGAATAGAATATCGAGAACTATGAGCTTCTTCTAGAATTTTCTCCCACTAACCATCACCATCTGGAACACATAACCGACCTTGGTACCTTAGCATCCCATCTCCCCCTTGGGAGAAAGCCTGTACGAACATTTTGAGTACCGACTCTTTCAACTCGACTGATAAAGGATCAAGGCCTTGTTTAGACTTCACATCCATCACAAAGGACGATTGGGAACCATTATGAACCATGATACCACCCTTGGCGGAATCCACTAGTTGAAGACCTAGTCGGGCCAACCTATGCACATCACGAACCAACTCTTTCTTTGCATCCTCTACATGAGCCACACTACCCATAGACAATCTACTAAGAGCATCCGCTACCACATTAGCTTTGCCGTGGTGATAAAAGACACTCATGTCATAATCCTTCAATAATTCTAACCACCTTCATTGATGAAGATTCAAGTCCTTTTGACTAAACACATATTGAAGACTTTTGTGATCGGTGAAAACATCCATATGGACCCCATACAAGTAATGTTTCCATATTTTTAAGGCAAACACAACCGTCGCTAATTCAAGATCATGGGTCGGATAATTCTTCTCATGCACTTTAAGTTTCCTTGACGCATAGGCAATCACTTTACCATTTTGCATGAGGATACATCTCAAACCCACTCTAGAGGCGTCACAATACACCACAAAACCATCCGTACCCTCCGGTAAGGTCAGCACCGGAGCTGATGTAAGTCTATATTTCAAATCTTGGAAACTTTTCTCACAAGCCTCCGACAACTCAAACTTAGCCTTCTTTTGAGTCAAAGCCGTCAACGGAGAAATAATGGAGGAAAACCCCTCAATAAACCTCCTATAGTAACCGGCCAAACCCAAAAAGATTCTAATGTCGGAAGGAGTTAGAGGTCTAGGCCAACTCTTAACCGCAACCGTCTTCTTAGGATCTACATCAATACCCTTGCTTGAAAAAATATGACCAAGGAAAGCTACGGACCTTAACCAAAATTTACACTTACTAAACTTTGCAAAAAATTATTGGTCCTTAAAAACTTGGAATACAATCCTCAAATGGTTCATATGATCATTTTCACTTCTTGAGTAGATCAAAATATCATCGATAAACACAATAAAAAACATGTCTAGGTATTGCCTAAACACTCTATTCATCAAATCCATAAATGCCGCCGGGGCATTTGTCAAACAAAATAACATAACCATAAATTCATAGTGACCATACCGGGTCCTAAAGGCCGTCTTGGGAATATCAACCCTTTTCACCCTTAATTGGTGATAACCCAATTGATGGTCAATTTTGGAGAAATAGCTAGCCTCTTGAAGTTGATCAAACAAGTCATCAATTCTCGGAAGGGGATATTTATTCTTAATGGTTACTTTGTTCAATTGGATATAATCGATGCACATTTGAAGAGACCCATCCTTCCTTCTAACAAACAACACCGGAGCACCCCATTGAGAGATACTCGGTCAAATAAAACCCTTATCTAGCAAATCCTTTAGTTGTTCTTTCAACTTGACAAAAGCCATTCAATAAAGAGGAATGGAGATAGGTGGCATATCCGATAAAAGGTCAATACCAAAATCTATTTCCCGCTCGGGAGGAATACCGGGAAAATCATCGGGAAAAACTTCCGGAACTCATTCACTATCGGAACCGAATCTAGAGAAGGGGTTTCAGACTTAACATCCATCACTCTTACAACATGGTAAATGCACACTTTGGAGATCATTTTTCTAGCTTTAAGGCAAGAAACAAATTGGCCTCTAGGGATAGAATCCCCTCCCCCTTCCACTCTAAAATAGGCTCATTTGGAAATTGGAATTTAACCACCCGAGTCCTACAATATATAGAGGCATAACATGCATGCAACCAATCCATACCCAAAATCACATCAAAATCTAACATGTCTAACTCTACCAAATCCACCAAAGTAACTTTATGGGACAAGGAAATGGGACAACTTTTATAGACTCTTTTTGCCACTATCGAGTCACCAACCAAGGTAGAAATTGAGAAAAGTTCTACTAACACTTCAGAGAGTATTTCAGACTTTATGGCCACAAAAGGTGTCACAAAGGAAAAAGTGGCACCGGGATCTAACAAGGCATATACATAAATAGAAAAAACTTTTAACATACCAGTCACAACATCCGGGGAGCTCTCTTGGTCACCTCGGGATTGAAGAGCATAAAAGTGGTTTTGCTTTTAGGCGTTGGAGTTTGAATCGCTTGGAGGAGCTTACTTGCCCTCTTTTCTTGCTGCGAGTGTTGGACAATCTCTCATCTTGTGGCCACTCTTTCCACAACCATATCACCCATCTGAGCCAACTAGGCATTTTCCATCATGTTTTATACTACATTTTCCACAATTAGGCCTCGCAACAAAAGAACCACCACTATTACCTCCTTGAGGTTTAGGGTTGGAAACCCTATCCTTGTTGACCCTTGGAGCACTAGAGGAGCCTTGGTTGGAGAACCTTTGTTTGAACCTTGGTTGAGCTTACCCATCGGACCTACCATTAGAGAAGTTCCCATCACCAGTTCTAGCTCTTTTTACCTCTCTATTCCTTTTCTTGAGTTTTGACTCCTCAATTTGTTGAGCATATACCATGAGCCTTGAGATATCTAAGTCATGATGGGGCATCGCCATACGACATTCTTCTTTAACCTAGTCGGACATACCCATAAAATACCTACTCATCTCATCCCTTGAATCTGCCACAAAAGTCGGAGCATACTTGGACAATTGGGTAAACTTTAGAGAATACTCTTGAACACTCATACCTCCTTGACGAAGGTTGATGAATTCTTCCACCTTTGCTTCCCTCAACTCTCAGGGAAATAACTTATCAAGGAATGCCTTCTTAAACACCTCCCAATCTATGGGACCCGCTCCTACCGACCTATTCCCTTTCCATTGAGTATACCATACTTGTGCCACAATCTTCAACTGGTAAGCGGCTAGCTCAGATTTCTCTACCGAAGTTTCCCCCATGGCATCAATTATTTTATACACCTCTTCCAGAAATTCTTGAGGATCCTCTCCCACTTTGGAACCAAGAAATATGGGAGGGTTCATTCTTGCAAAATCCCTCAATCTAGAAGCCACGTAATTCACATTAGGATTGATTGG
Organism: Solanum piurae; assembly: GCA_029582685.1. Lineage (NCBI taxonomy): Eukaryota > Viridiplantae > Streptophyta > Magnoliopsida > Solanales > Solanaceae > Solanum > Solanum piurae. Next base: position 22,196 of record JAJOOO010002030.1, read on the forward strand.
AGCTAAAAATTCTCTATTGGCTTGAGCCGTCATGACTTGAGCCAATATTTGGATAGTGGACCTAAACTCCGCATAGGTCACATTCTCAACCACGATATCAACCAGAGCTTGGTTAGCTTGATTAGCTTGAGGAGGATCTCCTTCATTCATATTATCACCCTCCATTCTTCTTGCGTTAGCCCTTCGTGTATTCATGTCGTGAAGACACAAGAGAAGGATTAGGAGAGGGACATTATAGAGTTAAACTCTAAGGCACGACTGAAGAACAATGAAAGAAATGTAGTTTCCTAAACATCTTATAGCCTCTCTCTCATAAATATGGCGCGCTTCAGACTTATGAACAAGACTCTAATAGACGTGGCTTATGAGACATCATCCTAGAATCATTCTAAACCTTGTCCTTTGATTACCAAGTTTGTCACGACCCAAGGGTACCCCCTAGATGTAACAAGGCACATAATACCCCTAAAGGCACCATGTAAGCCACTTAGCATATCATAACATAAAACATTAGAAAAATGAGAGTAAAAATGCATTAAAGTCTTAGGAAGTTTTCATAAAAGCAAACAAGAAGTGTAGACTTGTCTCAATTAGCCATCTATTAAAATACTTGAGTCAAAATAGGGTCACAACCCAAAACAACATAATCCGAAATGAAAATACAAAAATGAAACTTAAAGTGAATCTTCCGTCCTCTAATCATGAGGACTCACCACAAGAAATGAGAATAGTCGAATCCAAGCTTGAATCAAATTATCACCGCCTTAAGAACAGGACCCTACACTTTGTAAAAATGTAGAAGAAATGTTGGTTAGTACAAAAATCCAGCAAGTATGATAGCCATGCATAAAATCCTTGAAGACATGCTAAAAGGGATAATTTAGTCAAACACATGCTATTTACTAGTTTAAAACATCACTTTGAAGATAATGGAAAAGCATAAGTCATAATCATAATCAACTCATATATCATCATATCATAATAGGACCATACCATAAATACCCTCAAAGCATACTTGTGCAATGCATGAATAGGATCCCATAATCCCACCCATACTAAATAAAGCTTCTTGAGTAATTATAGTTCATATATCATATTCTTATTCATACTATCATAAAGGGAGATTAGCCTTAACCGACATAGACCATGTGAGCTTATCATGGAATCCGGTGTCTACCCCACACCAAAAAGGGGTTGTCCTACTTGCCTAAGGTAGAATCATACTCTTAGCTTAGGTGGATCCACTAGCTAAAGACCTATTTGGGCACATAGTTATGGGATAAGGAGATTGCTACTAGAAACCTGCCCTCAACTAGCGAAGGAGCTTCAATCTCATGAGACCTCTTCTAAAACCCGCCCTCTACTTACGGAGGAACTTCCATCTCATTGGAAATATCCACTCGGTGCTAAAAATTAATTCCCATTGAGTTCATATTAAGTCTTTACTTAAGTTCATAATTATAGAAGAATGTCTTGACACTCAATCCAACATAACTCATACTAAAGCTCATAGATTCAACAGGTGAGACTAGTCTTCCAACCTTAGAATCACTACATGTGACAAACCTTTCACATCATACCATATTCATACATTAGTGTTTACATGAGGATAACTTCCAACAACAGAACAACTAGATTATAAGCATATTCACTCATATTCATGCATAATTCTCATACTTTGCCCTTCAAGGACCATGGATCACAATTCATCAATACATATAGAATTACAATATTAGACATGGATGATAACATAATTCAAGTAATTTAATTACTAGATGCATAATTCTATTATATTCTACTTGCATCAATCAATAACCACAATTTGTGATCCAAGTTGGGAAAATATAGAAATCCATGGATTCTTGGGTAATTCAATATAAAACCATATAAAATCATCATTATATCCATAATAAATCATAATTCAATCATTAAAAATGAATTTGAAAGGAATCCATGGGATTGAAGTCAAACCCTAACTTTTGGGATTTCTAGGTTTGAAATTTGGTGTTTTGGAGGGACTGCATGGATGAAAACTATCCATGGATGAAAATATACCATACCTTGGTGAATAAATCCAACAAATTTGAGTGAAAAATCCTCCTTCTTCACACCCTAGCTTCATCTTTTTTTTTTTTGGAGTTCTATAGAGAAGAATTTTGGGGGAAATTGGTTTTGATTTGGGGAATTAGGAATTATGATTTTGATGAGTTCGTTTGGGGGTCTAAAAGACATATATAGTTAGTTTAATTTAATTCAAAATGGTGTCACTTAATATTTTAATAAAAAGCAAAACCCAAAAAGCCCCCTAATGCCAACTGCCAAAAGGGAGTTTCAGTGACCACCCACGACCCTAGACCCACAGTCCGTGAGTGGACTCACGTGGCATTCTACAGGTCCGTGGGTTGGGTTATGCAGTCTGCTTTCTGGGGCCTTGATCCACGACCCCCACCCACAGGACTTGGTTCCACCTATGGGCCGTTGGTCCCCCTCGTGGGTGGACTGCATAGGCCTAATTTTTCATCTCCTTTGAAGGGGTCCTGCTCAAGGACCCATCGTTTGTACTTGGGGGGTCGTACCTTGATGTTTAAATCCAAAAACATATATTTTGGGTACCGGGAGTTATTTATGACTCTAACCCCTACTTTAGGCTCTAGTTTAGTCTACTAGTTTTCAAAATGTTACAGGCCACTGCCTTCTAGTATGAGGAGGGGACCACACAAGTTTGAGAGACATAGTTTGATTCAGAGTCACAGTCCGACTGTAGTTCTAGAGTCAGCATACTTCTTCATTCGATGTCGATAGCTCAGGCGACATCCTAGTACCTACTGAGCATGCCCCTAGGGCCGATTAGCCGAACAAATGGTGCATTCCAAGCAAATTCCAGTTGTATGAGAATGGCACTATGTTGAACCAAAACAGAAAGATGTCCAGGACCATCACTAAGGAGTGTAGGGTTCTTACAGGAAGCCTCCACACTTCCCCAGCAATTGAGGATCTCTTACGGAGGCACATATGCGAGTGGATGGCACAGACCTGTGGGATCTACAACGAAGAGATGACCAGAGAGTTCTATGCCTCTTATGCTACCACTGTCCGAAATTCCATCTCTAAACGGGCCAAACCCGTAGCTCAGCCTCCACTTCAGTCCACTTTGGTGTGGGGTTTCCCAGTCGACATCTCAGAGGCCACCATTCATCGGTTTATATATGGCCCAGCTCACACTCTGCTTATTAATACAATAGAGTATGACTACATGATGGGAATTATCCAGAGCGAGTCTTTCCAAAGAGATGGTGATCAGAGGGAGACACTTTTGAGGTGGATGGCACGTCATATTGCTGAGGATGGGGAGCGCACTGAGTGGGTATGGACTCCTAGTCTGGGTATTAGGAAGGTGACTCTAAGTTTCACTGCAAAGTTCTTTTGGATATTTGTTCGAAATCAACTGTCCCCTACTCAGACGGATAATGTGGTTACATGGGATCGAGCCGTGATGATTGCAACCACTAGAGCAGAGTTAGAGATTGATTTTGCCAGCATCTTGATCGTGAAGATTCACGAGAGGGACTTTTGGACCACCACCACCCTGCCTTTCCCATGTCTGATTTTCCATCTCTGTAGGGAGGCTTCAGTGCCTGTTTGGCATTGTGACAGGTTGCTTGAGGCGACCAAGACATTGGACATCAGTCTCATTCGGATGATGACAACCTTGCCGCACCACAGAGAGAGCCCCAGGTTCAGGTCCCGCCATTGGGTGCTAATCTTGCTGCTGATGTGGAGTAGTTCCAAACTGATGACTCTTCTATTCCAGCCCCCACTTATGCACATGCCCCATCCTCCGCTGCCACTAGACAGGCCCCGAGCTTATCCCGAGCCACCCCCTCTTCAGGGTCCACTGTCGTTCCTCTGGCCAGAGTTCAGAAGTTGGAGACCCAGATGGCCACCTTACTACACCATATGAAACTGTGGATACAACACTCTATTGAGGAGTTTGAGGTTAGGATGGAGCAGAGGATGGATCAGATGATTCAGGCCGTTCATAAGTGCTTGGATGCTTTTGAGTTGAGAGTCCTGGAGAGGCCTTCCCCTACCATAGATGTGACCACGTTCCAGATGGAGTTGGCTAGCCTTCGTGGTGATGTTTTTGCCTTGCTAGGTCCTGCTAAGGAGGTACCAGAGTATTCCCCTATGGTAACGGAGGATGAGGTGGTGAATACTGCCCTATTTGGTGACACTATGCCACCACCCAATCCTTCCCTTGCTGCTGGGAAGTGCCACCACTCTGACCACACTTCCGATATGGATGAGGCTTGATGATTGAGAAAGAAGGAGCACCAACAGTTTGAGGTGGCATAGAGGGACTCTATACTAGATGAGAAGAGGAGACATCAGCAGGCCCATGATGTGGATGTTTTCCCATCTAGTAGTTTGAGCACTACTGAGGGTGCTACCATACTTGGTGAGGGCGCTACTAATGACGTCCCAAGAGTTGATCCAGCGGGCTCTGGGAAACCAGACCCACCCGCTTCTTGAGAGGTCTTCGACGCATTTGCGCCACATGTTTGCTTACCCTATGCTTTAGTTTTTATTTTTGTGCATTGAGGGCAATTGCACCTTATTTTTTTGGGGGTGGGGTAAATGGATTGTGAGTGATAGGGTGAATTCTGAGCAACCCAATTCATAATCCTTTCTTGGGGTTTTCTTGCCTGTTTCCTTTCCCCTCCAGAGACTGTTTACTTTTTGTTGAGCTGGCATGTTTAGGATCTTGTATGTGTAGAAGTAAGTATAAGAATGAAAGCATGATGTCAAAAAAGAAAAAAACATAAAACTGATACCCGTCCAAAATTTGTGAAATGTGCTAGATCTATAGGCTAAATGAGTTGAATATGTAGGATCTTCATATGACATGATAATAAACCGGTATGATGGCATGACTTAAGCTAAAACTTGAACTGGGTAATTTAATAATCTGATAATGGAAACAGTGTGCCAAGTGTGTGTGAGAAAAAAATGAATGTTCATACAGTGTATTCAAATCTAGAACTTGCCCCGTTATTCCTGCTAATATAATCTAGGCTAGAAGTTGGGAAGTGATCATAGACCCTTGTTCAAATAAGTCCACTCAAGCCTAAAATGATTCAACCAAAAGAAATAAATATTCCCTTTGATCCAAATATTTGAACCTAATGTAGACCACTTCTTTCAAAACACCTAATTCACCTTTCCTAAAAATAATTGTCTTGGCCTCGGTACCTCCTTGGACATGTGCACCTTGACTTAGGCCAAAAGCCTAAGTTGAGGGTGGCTAATTCAAAAAAGTTACCTTGATATTGTTCGATATCGGATATTGTGCACCTCAACTCATGCAAAATTCATAAGTTGAGGGTGGCTATGAAAAAGGAAACCGAAAGAAAAAGGGTATGAAAAGAGTTTTCTGTTGAAGAGAGAAAAAGAAAAGAAAAGATAGAAAAAGATGTGACTTTATTCAAAAGAAGCAAAAAGATGAATGACAAAAGTGCTGAAAGAATCAAAGAAAAATGAAGTAAAAGAAAAACAAGAAAAGTGAAAAATATGAGCTATAAAGTCAAAAGTCACATCTGGATTGAGGAGAGTCAAGGGAAATGAAAGAAAATGAAAAGATGTCCAGAAATGGTTGAGGAAAGAGGTAAGAAAGCCAATGTAATGTCAAGGGGGGCAAAAAGTCACTAAAAGGCACCCAAATGTACCGTACCTAACCCTGAGCCTACGTTACAAGATAAGAAGTCCTATAGTGATCCTAGTGACTAGTTTGGAGAGTCTAAGCAGTGAAAATAAGGGCAAGCCTATGGTATTGAGCACTAACTGTACTTGAAGTCACTTCTGAGCGTTAGTGTTGAATGAATCATTAAAATTGAAATTCATATCTCTTTTGTGTGAGAAATGATTTCTTTTGAAGTGAGGGCACTAGTTGCATTGTTGGAGAGTTGGTACCTTGGTGATTGTGACAAGTGTATGCTGTTGTGTCTATTGGTCGATCTATGTCATGTTTTGATCCACATAAGTTAGCTTTTTGAGTCTAGATAAAAACATTTGCACTAATGTGATGAAAGTGAATGAGAAAGCCATGTGATTGCTTTAGTTTGTATGTCTGCTTCTACATAAGTATCGTTTAGAGTGTTAGTATGTAACTTGAGGACAAACAACACGTCTAAGTTGAGGGTGTTGATATACCGTGAGATTTTTTATACGTTTCACTTAGAATTTGTGTGCAGCTTGATCTATTTTGTTATTAGGAATAATGTTTTATGTGTATTTTTGCAGGAAATAGGCTTGGATGCGGTTGATGAAGATGCGAGCAGAAAAGTGCAGAAGTGACCACCCACGGACCGTAGGTCCAACGATGGACCCTGGATGGGCTGTCATAGGTCTTGGTTTGGGGTTGAAGTTTCAGTACTCAGTCCACAGAATGCCATGACGGACCGTTTTCCAGTCCACGAATCGTTGTCCAGTCCACGGACCATAGGTGATACAACGTAGGTGGAACATCAAAAAAGTCTGACCAAGTGTGGAACCATGGAGCAATCAATGAATCGTAGGTCGACCCACGGTCCATCCTGTACATCCATCGATGGTGATCTGAGAGTTGAAGGTTCCAGTACCTGATAAAATTGTCTAAGTGTTGAGCCATGGAGGGGACCTATGGACCGTAGGTCGACCCACGGTCCGTAGGTCGAAGCATTGTTTGAAACCGCATCCTGGGAGTTAATTTCCTTATTTTGTTTCCTATTTTATTTAGGATTTGTTTTCTATCAATAGGAGTTATAAACCTCATTTTTTGAGGTTAGCCATTATTGTAAACTCTTAGTTTTTGGTGTTTTGGGAATTAACTTGCAAACTTTAGTTATTTGATTTCCGGAATTTGTTTAATATAATTTTCACTTTGAATTTCAATTGAATATTTTGGGTTTCATCAATTCTACTTGTAAGTTCATGAATTCTTCTTATCTAATTATGAAATTTGAATTCTCAAGCATGAGTATCTAAATCCATAACCAGGGTTGTGGGAACCATGAGCAATTAACAAGTATAAATAGTAATTCTTAAACAGTGTTTATGCATGTATTGTTAATTCTTTCATTTAGAAGCCTTTTTAACGATGCCCAACGTTAGAACTCACCTCATTTCTACTTGTCGGACCAAGGAGGTAGTGAATGAGAAAATAATTAACAACAAAGATTTAGTGGATGCTATATAATAGTCTAATGTCAATTGGAGTGAGGGTGAAAACTAAGCCTTGCATTGATGTGATGACTAATCTGTAGTAAAGGTAAGGGTTAGTAAATCATACACCCGTAGCCAGACCAAGGTGCATGGTGAAATTCCTACTTGGAGGACCAATCACTTAGGGATACCTAACTTACCAACTTTGCATGCTAAACACTAGGAAATGATTAATATTATTAGGATTACTACATTAAGAGCTTGCGGGGAACACATATGCCCTAGTTTCTTTCTCTTATTGATAACTCAAAGTTGGAATCTTGTCTACGTGTTACTTAATCAACAATCTGTTACTTGCTTACAAAAATCCCCATGTTTACTTTTCTCGGAAATAGTTTGACTAAACGGATTTAATAGTGAGTTAAGTTTAAGTCTGAACCATATTCCTCGCGGGATCGACCCCAACCTACAAGTTGGATTCTTTATTTGACAACGATCGCTTATACTTCTTTAATAGAGGTGCAATTTGAGTGTATCAGAATCTTAATGATGTGAATGATCCAATTCAATTGGATGATGTTGGTGCAATTCATCTACTTCATGTTGAGGGTAATGTTGTCTTCCATGTTACGAGCACAATGCTACAGCTCCTCCAAATGAAAGGATTAGATGGAGGGCTGGCCCATGAAGACCTCTATGAGCATATTCGGAACTTCATGGATGTTTGTGGTCCGTTCTCATTCAACACTATATCACAAGAATCAGTCTGTCTTAGGTTGTTTCCATTCTCTTTGATGGGTGAAGCTACCAAATGGTTAGCTGAGTTACCAAGGGACTCCATCACCTCGTGGGATGAACTTACCACATCTTTCCATGTGAGATTCTTTCCCCCGTCAAAGATGATGACACTCAGGGATAGTATCCAAGGTTTCAAACGCTTGGAGGGTGAACTAATCAACAAGACATGTATGAGATTTAAGAAGTTGGTACTTAAATGTCCGACTCACGGACTGCCAAACCATATATTGTTTCAATACTTCTATAGGAGTCTTGACTCGGCGAACAAAGGAGTTTCTGATCAAGTTGTTCCCGGAGGTATAATGCAACAACCCTATGAAGTAGCGTCTCAACTTCTTGATGGCATGACCAAGATCAATAGAGCATGGTACACTCGTGAGGACCAAGTTTCTCTTCTCACTTTTAGGATGACAAAAGAACATATCGAGAATGATCAAGAGAGAGAGACCAAAACATGGCCAAAATGATGACTCAAGTGGATTTATTGTCGAAAAATATGATCGGTAGTGGGTTGAAGAGTGTAAATATGGTGGGTATTGGTGGATTAAACCCTGAAGAAGCACAATTAGAAGCACTGTACAATGAGGAAGTGATTTTCCTTTCTAATCAAAGAGGAGGATTTCTCTCAAATTACCCAAGGCCTGGTGGAAATCCGTGTTGTAATAGAGAGGATGGATGGAGAGATCATGATAGGGAATGGCGTGATCATAATGCTTCTTAGAAGGGAATGGACAATGATAAGGAAATATACATCCCACCTCATCAACGCCAAAAACCCAAAGAGCAAAGAGTTGACTCTGAGAACTTCCGTACAAAAGACATGCTTTCACACATTCTCAATAAGGTTGAAGGGTCGTACAAAGTATTGAAAGAGATGAAGGAGGACGTATCAACTCTAAATCAGATGGTGACTTCTCACTCAGTCTCTATTATGCAGTTGGAGACACAAATGGGTCAAATCTCGACTCAATGGAACCCAAGACAAAAAGGGGGGTTGCCTAGTGACATAATGACCAACCCCCAAAATAAAGCTTGAATTGGTATTTTTGTCGTGCCACGACATTAAATAAGGCGCTTCTTGGGAGGCAACCCAAGTTTTTGATGTTTCAAATATTATTTTTGAATAACGGGTGTTGATTGTGCATGTTAAAAAGTGAAAGTGTTGGAAAGTGGAAATTAGGCGAGCCAAAGGCTTAGTTGGTGACTCGCCGAGTAGGTCGGCGAGCACGAATTTGTCCATCTTTTGAACACCTCAAATTCCACGGAGTTCTGTAAAACTCGGTGAGCTAAATTACCACTCGATGCATTGCCGAGTTTTTCGGTGAGTGCAACTTACTCGACTGATTGATGCACGAACTGAAAGGTTTTAAAAGCCAAACAATTTAAAATTTCAAAATCCTTTCACTTTCCTACTTTTTAACTCTCTCACGTTCTCACATGATATTAGATCTTTCATACTTTTGTGTTTTTATTCTTGTGTTACTTGGGATCTTTGCTCGAATTAATTGTGGAATTCTTTGCCGCCTAGCTTTTCAACTATTTTTCGGCATAAAGGTTGGTTTTCCGAACCCTGAACTAAATTTGTGGTTTAAATCATATTTTCTTGTGATAAATTGTTATTGATAGTTGTTGGGTAATATGGTTTTATCATTGTTTAACTGTTGTATTACCCGTAATTAATTGAATTCGTGCCTAATTGTTCATAAATGATTGATTCCCGTGTCATTAGTCAATTATTTTGTTAGGTTGTGTTGATTATGTGTTGGGTCTAGCAGGGAGAAGTCTGAGTAACCCAGTTTGTGCTAAGTGTCGTATTTTGCCCAATGATGGAGCGGTTGAAGTCATTCTTAAGGGCAAAAGACATCAAATAGCCAATTTTGGCCAAATCTGGGAAGTTTGAGTACCCCGAGGGAATGGGTAGTATGGATCTTGCTTTAATTTCATAGTGTAGGTGTTTAGTTTTGATTTCAGGGGCTGTCGGGTTTGATTTTGAAGTAAGGGGTGAAAACCTGGCACGAAGGACCATTTGGCGAGATGGGTCGGGCTCGCCGATTGGTTCAGTGGTTCACCTAAGTCCCCCTAGATCACATTTAATTTCTCTAAATGTTTAGTTTTTTGTTCTGTAACTTTCGACAATACGCCTGAGCTCGGCAAAAGTAGTTCCTAATCGCCCTTCTACTCCCTTAATTCCCTAAAATACACTGTAACCTTCGGCGAGCTACTTTTAGTTCAACGATTGTTGTCGGCGATCCACCGAATGGCCTTGGACATCACCGACCAACTTTGAGTTTGTGAAATTTTTGTGCTGAAAATTTCGGCGAGCCCGATCTGGCTCGCCAAAGTAGTTCGGCGACTCGCCGACAGGTTCAACAAGTTTTCCTGCATTTCTTTTTCTGAAGTTTTTCTTGAATTTTTATAATGCTTTTTATGTGTTTGCCAGAATGGATAGACCCAAAGTCACCGGTAGAGATATGCCGCCCTGAAAGCGGGAACGTGGAGTGGTTATAAATGAGGATGCACCTGCATCCCGAGAAAATGTAGTAAAACTCCCTACCAAGGGAGGAAAAGGCAAAGGCAAGGGCAAGGCGCCTATGTTTGAGACACCGGAGGCCAGCTCCGACAGTGAAGGAGTCTACGAGACACACCTCACCACATCCGGCAGTGAGGGGGAGTCACAGGATTCTCAGGCTACCATCTCTGAGTCTGAGGACGACCAATTATTATAGGACTGGAGAGTGGAGCGACGCTCCAAGTCTATAAATGATCCATCTACGATCCTAGTGCCTCAGACTCCTCCAATTCCAGCACAGGCTGTGGTCCCGGCGCCACCAGTATAGGGTCCTCCTCCTCGATCACTCAACCGACTAAAGGCCGAGGGTTTGAGGACTATTTTTTAGGAGAAGAGATTGTCCATAGATGGTGTGGTAGATAGGCATCCAGAGATATAGAACACTCTCAAGTTCCATAAGTTTGAAATTTTCACTAAATCCCAAGGCCCCTACATTCCCAATTGGGTCTAGGAGTTCTATTCGGCTTACGAAGACTTGGTACCTAAAGGGAAGAGGAAGGTCGGTGCCTTCAAACCAGTTGATTCTGTAATATTCCAGGGCAAGAAGGTGAAGTGCGAAAGTGCTGACATAAATGTTGTTTTGGGGTGCACTTATAATTTTATGCATCAGTACATCAACTTGGTTCAGAAGAATACCTTGGAGGATCTGAAGGGTTGGCTAGCACCCCTGGTATCTGATGTCACCCCGAGGTGGATAGACGCTCGTGCATCGATAGAGAAGAATGACCTAAATGTTGCTGTTAGTTACTGGTTCGGGTTCATCAGTGATGGCTCTGAGATTTGGACTCATTTAGGGCTTTGTTTATATAGATTTAGTGTCCTCAAATTCTTGATTTGTGCCATATACTGATGTTAAATCCTTTATTTTCAGGTACACAGATTGAAGAATAAAGCAAGGACACTAACAGGCAAAAAGGAACAAAACAAACTGAGGAAATGAAGAAAGGCAAGCCTAGTGATCGCCAAGTGGCTATCTGACCGCCTAAAGTTCCAGTGTGTCAAACCCTGAAGGAACAAACCAAGTTGGTGATGAAAATGAGCAGTCATCAAATCACCGAGTAGTTTCACGAATTAAAGATCGATCGCCCAAAGTTAAAGACCTCGAGGATGCTGAATGTAAGGTGAAATGGCGATGGAAAAGGTCAAAGGGCGGTTCGCCGAGTGGTTCGGCGATCCCGACTTACTTCACCGAATAGACCTTCATGGCTTATTTTTGGCGACTATAAATTAGATTTTGAACATTTAGTTGAGTATGAATCTTACATTTGGAGACAATCTTTGGACAATACGAATTTAGCTTAAAGTTTTTCTTAGTGTTTGAAGAACCTTAGAGATTCAATTTGGATATTTTGGAAGTGGGTTTCGAATATTCTTCAAATTGAGCATTGTAATGCCTAAATCTCTCTTACCCAATTGATGACTAATCGATTCGGTAATAGTTTTTACCTTTTTATGATGCTTGGCTAAAACCCCAATTCTTGGGGTGTGATCATGTGATTATGGGCTGAATTAGTTTATGGGTATTGTTAATTACTAGTGTAAATTATGAATTAAAGTGAGTTTAATCATTAATTGTGGATTAATTTATGAGTTGTAGTGGCAAATGCAACTCTATCTTTTTATTCTTGGCTTACTCGAGAGAGAGGTTTTAAAACAAAAATTATTGATTGATGATTTGTGGGTATTGAATTGATCTGGGTTTAGCTCTAGAGAGTGAATCCTAAACTCAATCCCATCCATCTAGCTCGAAAGAGTGAATGTATTAAGGTTTGGGCTGTTCTTCATTGTCGTGCTTGTTGATGTTCGAAAAAATAACCTGATTTGGGGTAGTTGTTCGAGAGAAAGCTATCTCCCTTATAGTCTAGCCTACTAACTAATTTTCAGTTGTTTACTAGTAGTTTCAATTACCCATATATCAACATTTACCTATAATCGATAACATCCTGAGAATCTATCTCCTTATTGTTATTTAGACTTGTTTGTGACTGTTGTGTAGTTGATAATTGCAAATCAAAACCCCCATTTGACATTCGTGTCACCCCTTTGATTTGATATGTCTTTTTCTGATAATTTCTATTCCTATGGCTGATTAGACCACGTTTTCACTTCCTAATTGAATTTAAAACACGTACCGCTTCCTGTGGGATTCAACCCCAAGTCATTTAGTTGGGTATTATAATGATTTACGATTGTTGAACACTTAGAATTGGATGTGGTGTGCTTGAAATGTTAAATCAAAATGGCACCACTATCGGGGAGTGGTGTTGTTTGAAATTATTTTCGTGAAGTTGAATTTTGTTCATTTTAGTCATAGTTGAATCTACTTACTTTTAGTTTTGGTTTTGTGTTCCTTGCTAAAACAGAGAAAGAAATGAACGTTAACGTAAGTAATGGTAGCCAAGCGAGCCACCAGGATGATGTTGGAAACCTCAACGATGTCAATAACCCAAGCATCAATGACCCAATCCAAATGGGTGGTGTTGGGGCCATTCATTTGCCTCCAGCTGAAGGGAATGTTGTGTTTCAGATCACAAGTACCATGCTTCAGCTCCTTCAACTTAAGCGTTTGTTTGGAGGACTAGCTCATGAAGATCCCCATAAGCACATCAAGAATTTTTTTAATGTCTGTAGACCGTTCTAATTTAAGAACATATCGCAAGAATCGGTCCGGTTGAGGTTGTTCCCATTTACTCTAATGGGAGAGGCAAGCAAGTGGTTGGGTGAGTTGCCAAGAGATTCCATCACTTCGTGGGAAGAGCTTATTATTGCATTCCAAGTGCAATTTTTCCCTCCTTTGAAGATGATGACTCTTAGGGATAGTATACAAAGTTTCAAGCGCTTGGAAGGTGAGCAAATCCATGAGACGTGGCTGAGGTTCAAGAAGCTATTGATGCAGTGCCCGACATATGGAATCCTAGATAAGGTGCTGCTGGAATATTTCTATAGAGGTCTTAATTCTGTAAACAGAGGAGTGGCTGACCAACTCTCTTCGGGTGGTATAATGATATAGCCATATGCAATAGCATCCAAACTCCTCGATTGCATGACCAAGATGAACAAGGCATGGTAAACTCGTGAAGATCAAGCCTCTCCTCTCACATATAAAAAGAAAAAAAAACAAATCATAAAAGATCAAGAGAGGGACCAAAACTTGGCTAAAATGATGACCCAGTTGGATATCTTGGCAAAAAATATCATGGAATTTGAAGTGTTGTACAATAAGGAAGTAAACTACCTAGCTGATCAAGGAGGAAGTCATCGTGCAAATTACCCAAGTCCTGGTAGTAACCAAGGATGGAATAGCGACGGGGAGAAGGATAGGTACGTTCCTCCTCATTAGCGTTGAAAGCCCAAGGACTCTGAGGGTGCCTGGACAAAAGATATGTTCTTATGTATTCTCAACAAAGTCTAAGAATACGACAAAGTGTGAAAGAGATCAAAGAAAATATATCGACTCTAAATCAGATGGTGACCTCTCATTCCCTCTCTATTAAACAACTGGAGACCCAAATGAGTCAAATTTCATCTAATTTTAACCTACGACAACAAGGGGGTTGCTTAGTGATACTATGTCACACCCCAAAAATAAATCTTGATTGGGTACTTGCGTCGTGCTAGGATGTTTACTAAGGCACTTCTTGGGAGGAAACCCATGTTTTTAATGCTTTGTGTTTGTTTTTGAATAACAGGTGTTGGTTGTGTAGATTGAAAGGTGGAATATGTTTGAAAATGTGCAGATTGGCGAGCTAATAGTCCAGTCGGCGACTTGTCTAAGAGGTTGGCGAGCCCAACTTAGACCGCCGTTGGACTTATAAAAATATCAGGTGGGAGTCTGTAAAACTCGACGGGCCAATGGCTGAATTGGCGACTCGCCGACCAAGTCGGCAAGCCCAATTTTGCCCGCCGTTTGGACCCCTAAATTTACTGGAGGTCCTGTAAAACTCAGTGAAGTAAGTCACCACTCGGCTCATCGCCAAGTGGTTCGGCGTGGTTGACTAATACCGCCGAAAGGGCCGCGAACTAAAAGGTTTTAAAAGGCCAAACGGTTTAAATATTCAAAATCTTTCACATTCACCTATTATTAACTTCGTACTCTCTCACCCTCACTCTAGATTTTCAATATTTTTCCATTTTTATTACTTTTTGTTCTAGATTTCGTGCTCGTATTTGGATTACATTACCGCCTAGCATATGAAATTCTTCATTTAGCTTAAATGTTGGTTTTTCGAACCTCAAACTCTTAATTAGTGGTTGAACTCGATAGCATTATGTAAAATTATGTTGTCGTGTGCTGGGCCTGTGTTGGAATTATATTTGATGTGTGGTTTACCTGTTTTAATTTTAAAATTGTGCGCCTAATTGCTTAAAATGTTGATTCCCCGAGTTTTATGCGTTAAAATTGATCATAAATTGTTGGGTTGCGGTAAATTTATGTTGGGTCTAGTTGGGTGAAGTCTGAGTAACCCCCAATTCTGCTAAAGATGTACTTTGCCCAATGATGGAGCGTTTGACGTCATTTTTAAGGGCAAAAGTCATCAAATTGCAAATTTTGGCCAAACTGGGGGAAGTCAGAGTACCCCGGAGGCATGGGTCGATTGGGTCTGGGCTTAATTGCATATGTGTGTAATTTGATTTTTATTTCGAGGGCTGCATGCTTGAATTTGGGAAAAGGGGTTGAAATTTGGCATGTTGGACAGTTCATCGAGCTGAGTCGAGCTCGCCGAACTGTTCAGCGAGGTGAGTCGAGCTCGCCAAACTGTTCAACGGTTCACCAACGACCCCCTTGATCGCCTTTAATTTCTCAATTTGGCTAAGTTAGAGTTTGTAAATTTTGGCGACAAGTCTGAGCTTGCCAAGTTCACTCGAAGACTCACCGAAAGGTCACTTGATCGCCCTTTCTGCACCCCTAACCCTTAAAACATGCTGTAAATTCCGATGGGCTAATCTGAGCTTGCCAAGTAGTGTCGGTAATTCACCGTAAGGCCCTTAATCTCACCGACTTTCTTGATTTCTGGAAAATTTTTAGGCTGATCCTTATGGCTAGCCAAATTGGCTCACCAAAGTGACTCGGCGACTCGCCGATGGGTTCACGAATCTTTCTGCAACCTGAATTCTGCAATTTTGCTTTTTGATTTGTTTTGGAGATATGGCTAGGACCAACTGGGACGAAAGTGGATTGTCATCCCGCAAATGAGCACGAGGCATCATAATCAATGAAGGAGCAACTGCTTCTTCTAAAAAGGGCAAGAAACCACCTCTGAAGGGACGCAAAGGCAAGGGTAAAGCGCCCATAGCTTAGAGACTGGAGCACGACTCTGGCAGTGATGGGGATTCTGTTCAATCTCAGTCCTCATTCTTTGAGCCCGAGGATGAACAACCACTTCAGACCCGTTTAGCTGAGATTCGTGCAAGAGTTTGTCAAGATCCGTCTAGGATCTCAGAGTCTACCCCTTCTGCTGCTAATAAAGTGACATCTCCGGCACAAATGGTGGTTCCAGAACCACCAGTTCGGGGTCCTCCTCCACGGCTACTCAACAGGCTAAAGACTGAGGGATTGAGGACCATTATAGAAGATAAGAGATTATCCACAGATTGTGTAGTGGACAGGTACCCTAATGTGTGGGACACTCTCCGGTTCCATAGGTTTGAGAAGTTTACCAGGCCCCGTGGCCCCTATATTCCTACATGAGTCTGAGAGTTTTACACAGCATACAGTGTCCTGATACCAAAGGGAAATAAGAAGGCCAGTGCCTTCAGACTGGTAGAGTTTGTCATGGTCTGGAGGAAGGCAGTGAGATTCAACAACGATTATATCAAGGTTGTATTTGATAGAGGGTCAGGTTTTGACTAACCAAGTTTGGCTACCACTGTGAAGATTCTATATGACCTAAAGGGATGGCTAGATCCCCTTATTGCTGATACCACCTTGAGGTGGATCGAGGCCAGAGTTCCTATTGAGAAGAAGGGCTTGAATATAGTGGCTCGGTATTGGTTTGGGTTCATCAACAACTCCATCATGCCCTCACAAAATGAGTCCATTCTCTGCCTCCCAAAGGCGGCCTGTCTCGGATCAATCATAGACCAGAAGAGCATCAACTTCGGGTTAATCACTGAGCAGGAGATGACCATGAGGGCCAAACAACGCCATACATCCCTTCCTTTTCCAGTGCTGATTACAAAGCTATGTTGGGGGGCCGGAGTTACTCGTG
>JAJOOO010002031.1:0-10039 GCA_029582685.1 Solanum piurae
GCGCATGATCAAAGCATCTTCTGGCCAATAGAGTGCCACTCTAGTCTAATAACTACAAGCATCTGGAAAGAAAAATCAAAAGCAAGCAAGTCTCAAATATACTGTTAACAATATTAGGTAACAAGCCAAGCGATTGAAAGAGTATAGAGGAACTTAGACACTGGTTACCTATAACATGTCGAATTCTTGGTCAAGTAAGTTGAAGCATGATGCACTCTCAGTTTTGATGTATGACAACCCCACTATGAGGGACCTGGTATGTACATCGTTATGATGCAAAGTCAACTCTCCAGAGGTACTGAGCTCCGTGGCAGCGTTGCAGCAGAACTACAGAAAGGTCTGTTTGCCTCGACCAATAGCCGGAGGTTAAGGTTGTTGCTTCTTTCACTCCATCTATACAAGGGGATGTGACTTGAAGCAAAGTCTAATTTTTCACAACTCCAAGGAAGCTTTCATTTTCAACAACTGAAGACTTGCTAGTGCAACCTAATGACATCTATAGGTTTTAATCACTAAAGCTTTGTTTTGCGCCCAAACGAACACGCAAGTGTACGTGGTCGTGAAAGTAATGAAGTACCTCTTTTTAAGAGCCGGATGTCGTACCCACAGAGACTTAAGATTAGATTATCTTTGATTCTTCCAATAACTATAACTTAAAGCAAGTGTTTCCGGAAAGAGTGATATATTATTCTAAATGATCAATTAATTAAAGTAACTAAACAAACTACTATGATTCAATTTCAATTTGGAGTTAAAATAATGACTTGGGAAATTCCAAGGCTGCAGCCTGTTTTGAATTCATGGATATTAATTCCTCTAATGGATGTCAGTTGGTTATCAAATCACTGGTTTACGGGGTTAAATGTATGATCATGGTCTCCCGACTTCTAATCGCCTACTTTAATTGGAAGATACATCATTGAGCGGGGATAAACTAACCAATTACCGAGCATTACGTTTTCATCCTATCTATTAACCAAACAAGGTCTCTAGGTATATCCCTATCCTATTTACAAATCAACCCTAAGTCTAGAGAAGATCATGTTCCTTTTGTCCCAGTTCTATCCTCCTATTCCTCTCCTGAGTTCAATTCGGACAATGAGTTTATTTCAAAGGTGGCCACGAAACACGAAATTTAGAACAAAAGAGTAATTGATCCGATAACCAATATCAATTCATCAAATTCAATAACATACAATATTCTTGTAGCCACAGCCCTAGAACAAGAAAATTTAGCTACTCATACTACGATTCTCAATCTATAAATATTCAATAAGCATAAGAGAAATCAAATTAAAGTTAAGAGTAGGAATGAACCTTAAAATTTAAGAAATAGTTCTCCAAGTTATAGTCTCCAAAAGCCAGAAAAGAATAATTAAAATAATAAATTCTCAATCTATTTATAATTTAGGAAAAGACGAAAGAAAAATAAGCTCTAGATCCGTGACGCGGAGAATATCTGTAGATTCGATTTTTCTTGAACTCCTTCTCTCTACGACGCGGAGATGATACGTACTCTTCTGGTTCAGCAGCCCTTGAACCTGGAATAATAAATTCCCTCTCCACGACGCGGAGGGGATACGAAGCTGGGCTTTCTTTTCATTTTGACTTTTTTTTTCTCTTTTGACATCCTATCCTTCGTGCTCTTGTGCTTGAACCCCACTTCACTCTACTTACTGCCTCTTTTGCCCTTTTTCTCTTGATTCCCAATATGCGATTACTAATCATATTGATTACTCAAAATGCAACAACATGACTCAACACTATCAATAACTAAAGAATTTGTCCTCAAACTCGGCTAAAGCATAGGTGTTTCTTGGCTCCTAGGCATACCAATACGCCCAAGATCACCACCCCACACTTAGAGCTTCGTTCGTCTTCGAACAATTCACATGCCTATTTCCTAGACCTAGACTTGCTAACAGTAGCATTTTTGCTTCAACTACTTTCTTTCAGGAATCCTTTTATCAACTCACAATAAGCATGTTTTCATTCACACTTGACCTTGACCATCATATAGACACCACATGACTTCTAATGTTGACTCAACAACTTTTAGCAACTTAAACATTATTAAAGCTCCATTCCAGCCATCAGATGTCACCTATCCATCATCAAACAAGTGCCTCTCACACAAAGAAAGTATTCCACAACTCACTCACAAGATTTAGTATAAAGTATGGACTTAGCATAAACAATCAAATCTCATGCTCACAAAGAAAATTCACATGTATGCACATAGATCCATAGGCTTTCCCATTATGTATATCTCCACTAATTAAGTATGCTTTGAAATGAATCAAATAGAAATTTCACGGGTTGTAATGTAGGCTAGGGAACGGGTAGGAAAAACTATGTAATAGTGACTTACACTTCCCTACGCACCGTGTATGTTTTAGACTTCATCACCTCTTTTTTTTCTTTTTTTCTTTAGTTTTAGCCCTCTTCTTAACAATCTTGTCACAAATAACTCACACCATTTCACGAATTCCCCAAAATCTTTATTACATTTACCTTCTTTTTTTTATATATGGGGCTCATTCTTTCAATGAGGGATTATTCCTCAGCTTGCAACTATCATTGGTCACCTTTTGACATTTATACCATCTATTGACTTTCAATTCTACTAATTCCAATCAGTCTATGCTACTTTGCTTAGGCAAGGAGGGTGCAAACAACTAGGGATTCAATAAAATCGTTCAGATAAATGTGCGAATACCAACAAAAAGCTATAGGCTCAAAGGGGCTACTAGTGATAGTATATTTGATAAGGCTAAAATTTTTGAACATATCAAAGGAGGCCTATTATCCTTTCCTAAACAAAGCCATACTTTTGATTTCGCTTCAACAACATGCAAGCTAAGTTCTAAACTAAGATGCAATACATGAAATACACAATGTCTCACCACTCATGGCGCAAGTTCAATTCAAGTAAGCTTTATCATTAAGTACAACACTCTGCTCATGTAAAATTTTAAATTAAGCTTAAGTTTCAATTTAGAAGTAAACACAAGAATTCAAAGGCATCTGAAGATATTCATCCACATGTTTTCATACAAAATTTCCCTTCCAGATTTCAACTTTAGCACAAACACCATATCTACAGACTCAATGATGAAAATTACCCTAAAGATGGTCGTCATCCATCTATCATAGGGCAATGCGACTAAACTATGACGGTTGACTCAAATACAAAATTTCCCTTTGATTCGCATCTCTTTATGATGCAAACACAAGTGTTCGGGATCATCGACAGACCATTCGTGGAGATCACTTTGCACTCCAGTTAGCTTTTGGTGAGCCTCCTTGCATTCTGGAGGAGTCCACTTTTTTTTTCAGTTTAGTCATTTTAGAGTATTGTGGGTCTTGTCCCGACATCCATATTAAACTATAGAGGCTTCATAGATAGACAGATAGAGTTGTGGAGTCTCTCATTACTCTCTTTTCATTTGAGATATTTTGCAAACTATTATTATTGCATTGAGTATTTTTCAGACAGTCTGAGTTGAGCATTTTACAAGTTTAATGCTTTACTTCTGTTTTAAGCCTTTCAATGCTTGTGTTAGTCTTCCGCTAAGTATTCAGTCAGACCAAGGGTTCGCTTGGGGACCATCAATCATATTTCTCAAGTGCCAACCACGCCCACAATGTAGGCTCGTGGTGTGACACCCACGGAGCTGGGGTCTTCGTTGATCGCCTCTTCTGTGGAGCTTCATTTCTTCAACAACATTGCTCCGATGACCCCTATTCCACTTGAGGGGTGAATGCGATATACTTTCATAGTTATGGATCTCTCATTTATTCCCTTTTTCCTCCATTTTTTGAGCTTGATCTTAGGTTCCTTTGCTACTACTACTACAACACTTCTGCATTTTTCTGATGCAGCACCTAGAACAAGCCACCATCGTTGATTCCAGATCTCTCGATGCCATCGCATCTTTTTCTGACTTACTCATATTCCTCTTTTGCAGTCTCTATGTATTTTGTAATATGATGAGACAAACATGTTGTTTTGTAGTCCTTTTCAGTACTTAGATGCTCTTGTACTAGTAACACCAGGTCTGGAACTGGGTTCTGTATATTCATCTACCTATGTCACTTTGGGAATTTATTTTATATTTTGTTTATGTACACATATATGCTATGATCCTATTCTATATCTGATTTTGAGGCATGACCAACCCAGAATAGGGGAGGTACGTAGATACAAACTAGGTCAGTAATGTGGTTTCAATGAGCTTTTGACTTTTTGCAAATTAAGTCGGTCATATTGTGGTTAAGTTGTCTCAATTATTCTGCTTCGTTATATGCTTAGTACATTATTTTGTACGCATGTCCCCATCATTCCTACAGGTTTTCAAGTAGAGAAGGATCCTTATTGCATGCGGTTGAGTTCAGCTAATTCTTTTGGGAGTTCCTGACTCTGGAGTTTTCTTTTTTATTTATGCGTATGTCAAGGTGTTGTTCCAACCAGGTGTTAGCAATTTTCCATCTTAGAGGCTTGTAGATGTCTGTTGTGAGTACTTTTGTAAGTCGGTTATGGTTATGTTGGCCTCGTTGTTAGTTGTGGTTCTAGACAGTGGTCTGGACTAATTACCTTGTTTTTCATTTGGTAATATTTTGAGTTTTCCATTGCGTTTCTTTTGATTTGGGTTGGCCTTAGCTTGATGCCCATGCTTTTTGATTGGTTTGGTTTCGGTTGATTAATCTCTTAGTCAGGTAAGGAACCTAATGCCAGTCGGGCCTACCTGAGTTTGAAGCATGACAAAAGTACACAAAGTTCGAGCAAATTACTTCATTATACCAACACGGAAAGATAGTTCAAGTTCAAGTTTATACACAAACCTTGATGTTTTAGCACATAGCAAGTTCTACCACAAAATAAAGAATTTAAATCTTCTATTCTATAGATCAATAAATTTGCCAACTTGCTCAAATAATTTTTTTTACCTTGTACCAGAGTATATATACCACAAAGAGTAGCTTGAGTTTCAGCCTAGAGACAACTCTTCTTGGATGATTTTGTGAATGAATATGATGAGAAGAGAAGATTGTGATTTTTCATTAGCATGCAGAAACAAAAATATGGAGAGGAGGTTCCAAACTATAAAGATAAAAGTGATATATATCACTTTGGTTAAAGTAGAAAAGGTGGCTGCCCAAATTGATAAGTAGGATTCCTAAAATGATAAATATATATTCTACTTCATGATTAACTTAAGAAATAACAAGAGTAGTTTACATAACTACATCGTGAAATTCCGCATAAATTTATCACAATTTAAAGTGTGAAATTGTTATGACATTAGATGTCATAAATTCAAGGTTAGGAAGTGTGAAATAAAACATATTCTCACTATCAAAAAATGATCAATTGAAAACCTAAATAATAGTTTATCTTTTGGGGGGTGTTATAGATCAAGTATGGGTAAAGAGAGTTCTTGTTAAGTTGTTTAGTCGATTTGCATCAGCAAACATCTTCTTATCAATTTACTTTTTGTCTCTATTGTTTGTATAAGGTATTTCTTTCCAAACTACTATGGTAAATCGTAAATGCTCTTGTAAACAAACTTTGATTCTTGAATTTAGTTCATTCCGTACTTTTTGTTATATGACTTGTTGGAAAATATTACGAAAAATACTTCATGATGAATATTGTAAGGAGTTCTTCAAAGCTTCACACATTCTTCAACATAGTTAACAACATTTAATTTTTCAACTATAAACATTGTATTCAAACACATTACTATTGAATATTGATTATCATGAATCTATATATGTGTAACATTATAACAACATATAATAAAAGAAAAACTTAGATTGTTTCATAGAATCAACCCAATTTACAAGATATCCTAATATTTCATAGAATCAACCTAATTCACAAGATATCCTTACACTTTCAAATCATATCATAGCATATATCATATATCGTATATCATATATCATATATATATATACATAAATAAGAGAACCCTAGGTCTGCATATGTGGCGCCACCACAAACCAAGATTCTCTTTTAATTTATTTATTTCCAAAACTAGCCTTCTCCTTTCATGTTAAGTTGTGACTTTTATGTAAAATTGTGACTTTTATGAAAAGTTGCGACTTTTATGAAAGGTTGTGACCTTTTCGAAGGCTTGCAACTTTTCCAAATAGTTGTGACATTTTCGATAAGGAACAATAAATATTTGTTCACACCACACTTTGTTGTCTATAAATAGAGGGATTTTCTCTCATTTTAAAACAACAAAAATTCGGAACTACTTCATCTTCTTCTTCTTTTGCACATTTAAATATTGGTGTACTTTGCTCCTGTCTAGTAGCTCGGTAACACCATTATTTTTGTATCATTACACTGGTGAATAGAATCGTTCTATCCTAAGAGAATCTATTCCTTTAAACATCGGATATTAGAGGGGAATAATTTCCATAAAAGGGGACATTGTGCATTCAATGAGCTCAATTTTTTCTTTTCTGTTTAATTCTATTGTTATAGATCCTGGTATGTTTTTTACGGTCATTAATTTATTTTTATGTTATTAAGGATAAATGATAAGATATTATAATTTTTATTTTTCTTTACATTATTAATGTTCGTTACTACGTAATCTTGTATCTAAGATAATATAGTGTTTTAGTTTTAATAATTGGTAAGTTTTAAGTATTTTTTTTATAAATTCTGTGATATTAAATTCCCGCGCGAGGTGCGGGTAATTTTACTAGTATATATATAAAAGAGAACCCTAGGCCCGCCTACGTGGCGCCACCACAAACCAGGATTCCCTTTTAACTTATTTATTTCCAAAACTAGCCTTCTCCTTTCATGAAAAGTTGTGGCTTTTATGAAGAGTTGCAACTTTTATGAAAAATTGTGACTTTTATGAAAGGTTGTGACCTTTCTGAAGGGTTGTAACTTTTCCAAAGAGTTGTGACCTTTCAGATAAGGTACAATAAATATTTTTTCACACTACCCTTTGTTGTCTATAAAGAGAGGGATTTCCTCTCATTTTAATTCAATGAAATATTCGTGTACTTTGCTCTTATTGAGTGGCTTACTGATACCATTGTTTTTGTATCAATATACTGGTGAATATAATCATTCTGTCCTGAGAGAATCTATTACTTTAAACCTCAGGTACTAGATGGGAATAATTCCTTAAGGGGACACTATACATTCAGTGAGCTCGATATTTTTCTTTTTGTTTTATTCTACTGTGTCACGACCCAACCCACCGGGCCGTGCGGGCACCCACTCTAACACCTAAGTAGGAGAACCCTCATATCCCAATAGTTAAAACATGCAGAAAAATTAACGAAAAACTGAGATAAACGAAATCATCGAGTTTTCATAAATAAAACTTTAAACAATTTAGAGTTAAAACTTGTAAGTAACTAACACCCCCAAGAATCTAGTCTAAACAGGTACAAGAGTTACTAAGAGTACAACTGGACATAATAAATTAAAAGACACACCTCCCACCATGCGGAAGGAAAGATAGAAGCTGCTGGAGAATTTCTTCGTTTTCACCTAATGGAACATCACCAACCTGCATCCAATCTATGTCAAAAGACATATCAAGAGTAGTATCAGTACAACCACACGTACTGGTAGGCATCATCGGTCAACCCGACACCCACCACATAACATAAGAAACCAACTAGTAAGATCATGAAATAAAACCACTCGCATCTCCACCTTTATTCTCTCTCGAAATACCTCCAAATTACACTATCACTCTAACTACTAACCATCTTTTCAGTCAACCTACTTACTAGGTACTTGGTCATAGTCTAACCATTCTAACACACAGAAAGTTCCCAAATACAACAACAAGCGTTCCAACTAACCGCTCACGTCACACCCTTACTTCCTCTTCATATTACCCAGTCCTGGCCACATAGTACATTACTTCAAGATTTCTAACCATTAAACACAAATCCCTTTCTCCCAAGTGAAATCCACCTAAGCATTTACATCACGTACACTACCTCTACTTCTCACCCTTGCAACATACGGACAACCCTTGCTTTCCATTATTACGACCCTTGAACCCTTAGCCTCCCCTGATTCATCCAACAACCACATACCCAACAAGTTCACCCAACACAAAAGAACAATCCGATATAAGTCCTCATAACCACACGACCACTTCAGGGAATTACAATATCATTTATTATTCCGAACCACATTCAATTTCACAATCCTCAAGTACACAATTATGTCAAGTCATTGGTCCTCTCATGGAACCCAAACTCAAACTATTAGCATACCGGAATGTGGTACCCGATCCAAAGATTATGTCGGAACATGGAAACCGATCCCATAATTATACCGGAACGTGGCAACCGATCCTAATTAGTATATCAGAATGCGATATCCGATCCAATCAACACACCACAATCACAATCACAATCACAAGTACATTCTTAATAATCACACAATCAAGAAGTGATTCATGACATATAGTTATTCATCTATCTCATTTACAACAAGTGTGGTCAATAATGCAACATTCACATACATATATGTATCATATTGAAGCAAGAACAAACATACATCACACAATCATAGAATCACAACCATTACCAATGAACTACTCATCCACGCATATCATGTAAGCATTAATTCAACCATACCTAGCCCTAGTTCATCATCTAAGGCTTCTTCCTAGGATTTAACCATATTTCATTCGGTGCACGAGGGCCTACGCATAATTCCACCGCTGATTTACATATATTACGCAGTGAACACAGATTTATAACTACTACTTCATAAAACCTAGCCTACCTGGGTGCCAAGCAGTTGCACATAGTAATTGCAGATAATTTTTTGGTTTTCCGGATGACATGACGGTGAATTTGGCCAAGAATTCGCAAGATATCGCCATCCTCAAGCTAGAAATTTCCTTCTCCTTCCTTTCCAAGCTTAGAGAAGCTTTCTGAGGGTTTCTAGGGTGTTTTACGACTAAATTAGGTATTTTAGAAAGAAGGAGAAATAGGATTTCACGTTATTTACATTCTATCTCGCCTATCCCGCTCTGGTACCAACTTACCTCGCCCTGGCGGAACAGTGGCACATAATTTCCCGAATTTTTGGTTTTTTTTTTTTAATTAACGACGGTTCGGGTCGTTACATACTGTTACAGATCCTGGTATGTTTTTTAAAGTCATTAATTTATGCTTATGATATTAACTAGTGAACATTTACGCGCTTCGCGCGATTATAAAACTATTTATAAATTTAGAAATAAAATTATTTAAATATAATCGAGATAATAACATTTTTTCATGATATCCTTACAAAATCAATAATATACATTAAAAATTTTCTTCTAATAAAATAAAGTAAGCATGAAATGAAAAGAAGTACTATGCAGTTATTTGGTGACTTGAATTGGTGCCATTCTTTTTTTTTCAAGGTGAAGTAAGCTCGATCTTCATCATCACTAGGTTGAAAGCCTGAAACCATAAAAAAATTATACGTAATTAGATAAACAAATATTGATATATACATATCCTTGTACACCTTGATACAAGAAGAAAATTCAAAATTTAATTCATTTAAAACATAAATTCATATGAACCATTGACCTTCATAACCTATTAGTGAGGTCATACTCATCACTTTAAAGACAATGTAAATATTTTTAAGCTCTCACCCAAAAAAAAGTAAAATGATATGGTTTATTTCTATCCTACATTGCTACCCATTTAAGTATGTTGTATGAAATAGTTATATTTTCTCCTCCCTTAAGGCATGTAAGATTACACAAATATTAAAATATTACAAGGCTGAAGGCACTAATATTTCATAGAGCAATAATCTGCAAAATGTTATTGTCTAAGTTACTTTATTTTGTTAGGAAATAAACATACATTGGAACTCAATTCTCAGATGAGAAAAAAACAAATTTGATAGGTGTCAATAAGAATCAAACAGATTCAAGATTTAATAAAATGATAATCATCGTTCTTATTTACATAAAAATAAAATTGAGGCTTATCTTCAATCAATTGAAGGCCATGTATAATTTTC